>OZ023148.1:36483-106456 GCA_963675895.2 Styela plicata | reverse complement strand
ATGCAACAATTCAAATAGTCAGGTTGGTTCAGAATGAATCCTTGGCTTTGGAAATAAAGTTTCTTGGTAAAAGCTCAAATCCTAGCCCACCACCTTGTGAAATTGGACACAAACGAAGTTGGAAATCTCCATTTGCTAATTCTTTGTTAAAATGTGATCCTTTTATACAAGATGGCATTTTGCGTATGAGAGAAAGGCTGTCTAAGTCTGATATACCACAGCATCAGAAGTATCCAATTATTTTGCCACCTTATCACCATGTAACTAAACTGATCATAGACATGCATCACAGAAATACAGTTGATGTAAAGATTGAGTGATTGCCACCAGGGAAATTCATAGTGAATCTTATTGCTCAACCGTTCCAATAGCATAAACCATTACTATAAGAACAACGGATCGGCCGTGTTCATTTCCTTTACTAACAAAAATATAACAATTCGTTTGCACATCACCGGTTGAGCAATTGGATTCACTATACAGTTGATGTGTCAGAGGTAATGTATTTTATTTTTATTATTCGATGCTTTCTGTCATTTCGTACGTTTCTTTGTGGTGTTCCTTAAACATTTCTCTTTTCACTATGAAAATCACATAAAATTCTTCATATTTTCTATGATTTTGGGCCCGGTATGTAAGAAATGTTTGTCGTGTATTGGTCATGGTTGATAGGATTCGTATTCTAGAATATTATTAACCTATGTTGCAATTATTAATTTTCTAATGTTGCCGTTTGTGTTGTTCTGCATCTACGATATGGGAGACATTTGGTCCAGAGTATCTCATTTTATATTATGCTAGATAGGTTTATGTATTTTATTCAATACTATGGTATTTCAATTGATCATATAATTGGATCGCAATCTAAACTATTTATTGAATTCGTATCCATATTTCTGGCAACCGAAATTTCTGCCATGCTGTGTGCCATTTACTGGAAATTTCCCAGTGACGCGCTGCAGTATTTGCGCTTCTGTCTTTACTTTGCTTTATTGTGAGTAGTTTACTGTTATTTATGTTCAATTTGATTTATATTTAAGACTTCTATATGGTGTGAGTCATACAAATAGGTTTAATTGTGTTATCATTAGAATAAACTGTACTACTGATTTTCATTACTGGATTAAACTTCAGTTTTACAACAAAGGGTGGATGATACCTGTGGTATCGGGCTTGTTTAAGTATTTCTGGTGATAGACACACATTGAATCACTAGATTACTCTACTGATTACTCCAAAAATCCCGGTCACTACAACCTGTAGTCGCTAGTAGTGGGAATCTGGCCCTGCCCTTTTCCTATGGACGCCTTCCCTGGATCTCTGTCGACTGTTCCATACTATCTTAGTGTCTGGTTTTCAAGTAGCCGGTTTCATCCGACATGGGTTGCATTTTGCATTGTGTTTTGGAAAACGTACAAAATATTTCTTAAGATGTTCTGTATTTTTTTTTCAACTTAAAATATTTCCGCCATTGTTTTGTCAAGAATTGGATTTCAAATATCTTTTAATAAAAACAAAATTTCATAAGTTTGTAACTGTTGAAGATGTCGGAGTTTGGAACGCCTCCTAGTTGTCCTTTGAAAATGCGGGTTATGGGAACAAATTTGGGTTTGAAATGGCTTGCGTTGCGACAAAGCCCAAGGATTGTTAAAAGAAATTACTTCGACGGCTTCCCCATAGCATTTCATAGAAAAAGTCCCAATAGCATAAACCGTTACTATAAAAACAACACCCATGATGGTGAACACCCATCATCACGTTTGCGTTAAGGTAAGAAACGGGGTCTGTTTATTTCTAGAAACTTCCATCTTTTGAAAATTTTCATCTTGTTCTAGCCGCGCGTAAGAACATTTCTTGAGATGTTTCCCATTGCAACAGAATGCCTTTAAGCAAAATTAATTCCAGAACATGTCTGTGTTTGAAAAGCCTTAAAAGGTTTCGTTCGAAAATTCAGCTTGTGAAGGGAACTATTTTAGATTTGAGTTGTGTCGTTACGTCAAGGCCCTAGGAGTTACCTGAAAATAATTGCATGGACGGCTTCCCAAGAGCTATTCGAAGAGGAAAAGATTCAGTAGCATAAATTGTTGGTTTTGTCAGCTCTGTCATATTAACTTAGTATCTGGTTTTCTAGTAACCAGTTTCGACCGACAGCAGTTGCGTTGTGTTCTGGTAACACGTTCAAAATATATTTCCCGAGATATTCAGTATTTTCCACTAAAAACATTTCTCCCATTGTTTAGTCATAAATTGGATTTGAATTCTCTTTTGATAAAATCAAAATTTCAAATGTTTTGAACTGTTGAAGATGTTCGAGTTTGGGTCGCCTCTGACCTGCCGTTTGAAAATACAGTTTATGAGAACAACTTTCGGTTTGAATTGTCTTGGGCTAGGAGAAAGCCCAAGGAGTCGCTCAAAAAAAAAATTACTTTGACGGCTTCCCCGGAGCATGTCAAAGAAAAAGACCCAGTAGCATAAACCGTTAATATCACAACAGCGGATCAGCCGTGTTCGTTTCTTTTGCTATAAGGTAATTAACGGACTGTGGACCTAATTTTGTTAGTTTCATAGCAGCTGTCTCATATTATCTTAGTATCTGGTTTTCGAGTATCCATTTTCGACCTACGGTAGTTGTGTTTTGGGAACACGTACAAAATATCACTAATGATATGAGTATTTTTTACACAAAATATTTTTCCCATTGTTTTGTCATTAATTGGATTTGAAATATCTTTCAATAAAACCATAATTTCAAAAGTTTTTAACTGTTGAAAATGTCTGAGTTTGGAACGTCTCTAAGTTGTCATTTGAAAATACAGCTGATGATACCAACTTTAGGTTTGAATTGCCTTGCGTTGCGACAAATTCCACAGAGTCCTACAAAAAAATTACTTCGCGGCTTCCCTAGAGCATTTCATAGAAAAAGTCCCAGTAGATTGGCTGTGGTCCTTATTTTGTCGGAGGTTCAGATTATAGAACTTGTCTTTGCAACTTTTTATGTTCATATATGGCTATGCTTTTCCAGGAATGTAAGATAACTGACGAAGTGCATTTCTGTCACCTAGTTGCGCCCGATCGCTAATGTTTTAGTTCCGTCGCATACTAATTTCTGTTGGTCTTCGCCTCAGGGTCGCCGATTGCTCAAGCTTTGTGAAAGCTCCTGTCAACGATATATTTTCCATTTAAAGACGGCCATATGCTCGCTGAAATAAAAAGTTCATCTGAATGTTTCCGTAAAACGGACTCTATTTATTTGGTAAAACTTATTTCAGTACATAATTGTGACGTATCTAATTTCAAATACTGTTTATTTGAATCTTACCTGTTTGTTGGTAATTGCTTAGCTACCGCCAAGATTACGTGATCCTAAATTGGTGGATTACTTTGTTTACGTATGGCTCACTTGTTGCCTTGTGTCTAGTATTTACTATTCAGTTGACTTTGTGCTTAGATGTGAAATAGTTGATTAAAGCCTAATCTTGATTCTAGAGTTGCAATTTGAATTGTATAGTGCTATAGGTTACCACAACTTAGTATATAGTTTTCTAATTTTGTTAGTTTTGACAGCTGTGTCAGTATTTACTCGATTATGAGCCGCGGCTTAAAAGTGTTTTTTCTATCGTGTTTGCGGCTTACATTCAAAGGCGGCTCACATTTTTTCCTTGCGATACTGATACTCTGTTTAAACATAAAACTCGGCGAAATTAAAATAAACCTGTAAACAGTTTCAGCTTTGTGTGATGTTTGTGATAAGCTAAGGATACGGTATAGAATTGATCGCAAGTGCTATATCATCCGCGAAATCAAGAACGGGTACCAGTAACCATGCTTTAATTTCCGTGCCCATCCAGATATACTAAAACCCATATAGGCACCGGCACAGTATATGCGGCTTATATTCAAGTTTCTATACATAGCTAACGTTAAATTTTTAACACTATCACATGCGGATCACAATCAAGCGCGGCTTACAATCGAGTAAATACGGTATTAACATCTGGTTTTCTACTAGCCAGTTTCGACCGACAAGAGTTTCGTTTTGATTTTCTTAAGATGTTCAGTATTTTTAACTTGAAATATTTCTCCTATTGTTTGGTCATGAATTGGATTTGAAATATCTTTCAAAAAAATCAAAATTTCAAAAGTTTTTACCAGTTGAAGATGTCTGAGTTTGGAAAGCCCTTTTGAAAATGAAGCTTATGAAGAGAACAACAAGAGAGCAGCTTATGAAGTCCCAGTAACATAAACCGTTGCGCTGCGTTGACAGGAGTTGCGTTGTGTTTTGGGAAACATGTACAAAATACTACTCAGGATATTAAGTATTTTTAACTTAAAATATTTCTCCAATTGTTTTGCCAGGAATTGGATTTGAAATATCATTTAATGAAATCAAAATTTCAAAAGTTTTTAATTGTTGAAGATGTCTGAGTTTGGAACACCCTTTTTAAAATGCAGCTTATGAAGAGAACAAATTCGGGTTTGAATTGGCTTGCGCTACGACGAAGCTCGCGGACTCGCATGGAAAAATTACTTCGACGTCTTACCTAGAGTTTTTCATAGAAAAAGCCCTTAAGAATTGCATTTCAGTCACCTAATTTCGCTCGATCGCTAATGTTTTATAGTATTGACAAATACCAATTTCTGTTGTCATATGCTCATGCTCATATGCTAGCTGAAATAAAAAGTTCATCTGAATGTTTCCGTGAAATGGACTCTGTTTATTGCAAGAAACTGCTATAATGGACTCTGTTTATTTCAAGAAACTGCTATCTTTTGAAAATGTACGTCGCGTTCTGGCCGCGCGTACGGAACATTTCTTAAGATGTTCTCATTTCAACTTAAAATATTTCGCCCTTAGATGTGTTGCGCAGTGGCTTTAATGGTTTTAAAAAATCAACTCTAGAAAAAGTCTGTGTTTGGAAATTCCCAAAGTTTTCGTGAGAAAATTCTGCTTGTTAAGTGAGCAAGTTTAGATTCAAGTTGAATGTAGTTACGTCAAAACTCTCGGAGTCAACAGAAAATAGGTTGCATTGACGGCTTCCCTGGAACTCTGTCATCTGTTTCATACTAACTTAGTGTCTGGTTTTCAATTAGCCAATTTCGACCGACAGGGGTTGCCTTTTGCCTTGTGTTTTGGAAAACGTACAAAATATTTCTTAAGATATTCAGCCTTTTTTACTTTAAATATTTCACCCATCGTTTTGTGATGAATTGGATTTCAAATATCTTATAATAAAATATAAATTTCATAAGTTTCTAACTGTTGAAGATGTCTGAGTTTGGAACGCCTCTCAGTTGTCATTTGAAAATACAGCTGATGAGACGAACTTTAGGTCTGAATTAGCCTGCGTTGCGACAAATTCAACAGAGTCCCATAAAAAATTACTCCGCGGCTTCCCTGGAGCATTTCATAGGAAAAGTCCCAGTAGATTATCTGTGATCCTTATTTTATTGGAGGTTCAGACTATAGAACTTGTCTTTGTACTTTTTTGATGTTCATATATGGCTATGTTTTGCCACGGATGTAAGATAACTGAAGAAATGCATTTCTGTCATCTAGTTTCGCCCGATCGCTAATATTTAAGTTCTGACGAATACCAATTTCTGTTGGGCTTCGCCTCAGGGTCGCCGATTACTCAATCTTAAAATTTTTGTCCCTTGGTTTTGTCAAACAGTGGATTTAAAAGCCTTTAAAAATAATCAAATTTAGCTCCAGAAAATGCCAGTGTTTGGAAAGCCCCAAAGTTTTCGTTTGAAAATAAATCTTGTGAAGTGAACAATTTTAGATTTGAGTTGGGCGTCGTTACGCCAAGGCGATAGGAATTGCCTGGAAAAAATTGCAAGGACGGCTTCCGTAGAATTCTTCAAAGAAAAAGTTCCAGTAGCAAAAGCCATTACTATAAAAACAGCGGATCGGCCGTGTTAGTTAAACTTGCTATAAGGTAAATAACGGAATGTGGTCCTAGGTGTCCAGGGGTTGCGTTGTGTTTTGGGAACGCGTATAAAATATTTCTCATGGTATTTCAAGTATTTTTAACTAAAAATATTTCTCCAATTGTTTTGTCATAAATTGGATTTGAAATATCTTTTAATAAAATCAAAATTTCAAAAGTTTTTGACTGTTCAAGATGTTCGAGTTTGTAACGCCTCTGACTTTTCATTTGAAAATACAGTTTATGAACTTTGGGTTTGACAACAACTTTGGGTTTGAATTGTTTTGGGTTGAGAGAAACCCCAAGCAGTCGTTCACAAAAATTACTTCGACGGTTTCCCTAGAGCATTTCAAAGAAAAATACCCAGTAGCATAAACCGTTAATATATAAACGGCGGATGGACACCCATCATAACATTCGCGTTAATGTAAGAGACGGGCTATAATCCTTAATTTTTTTGGTGGGATCACATGATAGAACTTGTCTATGTTTTGCCAATTCCCTAGAGCTCTGTCAGCTGTTTCATACTAAGTTTCTGGTTTTCCAGTATCCAGTTTCGACCGACGGGAGTGTCGTTTGGCGTTGTGTTTTGGAAAACTTTCAAAATATTTTTCAAGATGTTTAGTATTTTTAACCTAAAATATTTCTCCCGTTGTTTTATAATGTATTGAATTTCAAATAGCTTTCAATAAAATCGAAATTCCAAAGGTTTTAACTGTTGAATTTGTCTTGATTCTGGAACGCTCCTTCTAAAATGTAGCTTATGTTTTGTTAGTTATGTCTGCTGTTTCATGTTAACCTAGTATCTGGTTTGAGAGTAGCCAGTTTCAACCGACAAGAAATGCGTTTTGCGTTGTGGTTTGAAAAACGTACAAAATGTTTCTCAAGATGTTCAGTATTTCTAGTTTAAAATACCTTTACCATTGCTTTGTCATAAATTGGATTTGAAATATCTTTTCATTAAATCAAAATTTCAAAAGTTGAAGTTGCACTTGTTGTCTTGTATCTAGTATTTACTATTCAGTTGACTTTGTGCTTAGCTGTGAAAGAGTTGATTGGAGCCTAGTCTTGATTCTAGAGTTGTAATTTGAGTTGTATACTGCTATAGGTTACCACAACTTAGTATCTAGTTTTCTAAGTTTTTTAGTTCTGACAGCTGTGTCAGTATTTACTCGATTGCGAGCCGCGGCTTATAACTTTTTTCCCTCATGTTTGCGGCTTACATTCAAAGGCGGCTTACATTTTTTCTTTGCGATACTGATACTCTGTTTGAACATAAATCTCGGTGAAATTGTCGATGATGATGACAATGATAACAATGACAATGTAATTTAATATAAACCCTGTAAAACGGTTTCAGCTTTGTGTCGTGTTTGTGACAACCAATGGCAGCGTACAATCAAGTGCGGATTACAATCGAGTAAATACGGTATTAACTTGATAAAAAGTGTATCTGTATGTTTCCGTGAAATGGACCCTGTGTATTTCAAGAAACTACTCTATCTTTTGAAAATCTTCATCGTGTTCTAGCCGCGCATATAGAACATTTTGTTAGATGTTACGCATTTCAGCTTAAAATATTTATATCTGAGTTGTGTTACAGAGTGACTTTAAATACCTTCAAGCAAAAACGATCAGCGGATTGGCCGTGTTCATTTCTTTGGCTATAAGATAAGAAACAGACTGTGGTCCTAAAAATTGTTAGCTTCTCAGCTCTGTCATATTAACTTAGTATCTGGTTTTCAAGTAACCAGCTTCGACCGACAGGAGTTGCGTTTTGCGTTGTGTTCTGGTCATTATCATTTAATAAAATCAAAATTTCTAACTGCTGAAGATGTCCGAATTCGGAACGCCTCTGAGTTGTCCTTTGAAAATACAGCTTATGAGAACAACTTTGGGATGGAATTGTCTTGGGTTGAGAGAAAGCCCAAAAAGTCGCTTAAAATAATTACTTCGACAACTTCCCTAAAGCCTTTCATAGAAAAAGACCCAGTAGCATAAACCGTTAATATAAAAACAGCGGATGTGCACCATTCATCACATTCGCGTTAAGGTACGAAACGGGCTGTGGTCCTTATTTTGTTGGTGGGATCAGATGATAGAACTTGTCTGTGTTTTGCCACGGTTATAAGATAACTGAAGATGTCCATTTACCTCACCACGTTTAGAGCCATCGCTAATGTTTTACAAGGAATGCTTTTTGCGTTGTATTTTGGAAAACGTGCCAAATATTTCTTGAGATTTTCATTATTTTTAAATTAAAATATTTTCCCCATTGTTTTGTTATGAATTTGATTTGAAATACCTTTCAATTGAATCAGAATTTCTAATATTTGCATCTGTATAATTTTGGAACGCCTATTTGAAAATGTAGTTTATGAAGAAAAAACTTCCAGTCCCAGTAGAATAAACCGTTACTATAAAAGCAACGTATGGACACCATTCATCACGTTTGCATTAAGGTAAGAAACGGGCTGTGGTCCTTATTTTTTCGGAAGTTCAGATTACAGAACTTGTTTTTGCACCTTTTTATGTTCATATATGAATATGTTTTGTCACGAATGTAAGGTAACTGAAGAAGTTCATTTCTTTCACCTAGTTTCGCCCGATCGCTAATGTTTTAGTTTTTACAAGTAAAAATTTCTGTTAGGTTGCGCCTCATGGCAACCGATTAACTAAGTTTTGTAAAAGCACTTATCGACAATATATTTTTTATTTGAAGACGGCCATATGCTCGCTCAAATAAAAATTTCATTTGAACGATTCCGTAAAATGGACTCTGTTTATTTCAAGAAACAGCTTTCTTTTGAAAATGATCACCTCGTTCTGGTTGCGCGTACGGAACATTACTCGAGCTGTTTCTCATTTGAACTTAAAATATTTCTCTCTTAGTTGTGCCACAGAGTGGCTTTGAATGCCTTTAAAAAATCAACTCTAGAAAATTCTGTGTTTTGAAAGCCCCAAATTTTCGTGTAAAAATTTAGCTTGCGAAGTGTACAATTTTAGATTTGAGTTGGATGTCGTTACGTCATGGCTCTCGGAGTTACCTGAAAAATCTTCAGTATATTAAAAAATAATATGAAAATGATATGTTCAGTATTTTTAAGTTAAAATATTTTTCCCATTGTTTCGTTATGAATTGAATTTGAAATAAATTTTAATAAAATCGAAATATCAAAAGTTTTTAACTGTTGAAGATGTCTGAGTATGGAACGCCTCTAGGTTGTCATTTGAAAATACAGCTCACGAGACCAACTTTAGGTTTGAATTGGCTTGCGTTGCGACAAATCCCACGGAATCCCATAAAAATTAATTCGCAGCCTCCATAGAGCATTTCATAGAAAAACTCCCAGTAGATTGAACCGTTACTATAAAACCAGCGGATGGACACTATTCATCACGTTTGCATTGAGGTAAGAAACGGGATGTGGTCGTTATTTTGTTGGAGGTATCAGATGATAAAACTTGTCTTAGCGCATTTTTATGTTCATCTATGTTTATGTTTTCCCATGGATTGAAGATAGCAGACTAAGTGCATTTCTCTCACCTGGTTTCGCTCAATCGCAAATGTTTTAGTTTTTAACGAATACCAATTTCCATTGGGCTTCGTCTCAGAGGCGCCGATTACTCAAACTTAGTAAAAGCTCTTGTCGACGATATATTTCGAGAAACTGCTATCTTTTGAAAATGTTAATCGCGTTCTGGCCGCGCGTACAGAACATTTCCCGATATGTTTTTCATTTTAACTCAAAAGATTTTTCCATTTGTGGTGTCACAGAGTGGCTCCAAATGCCTTTAAAAAAATTAAAATTTTACTTTAGAAAATGTCTGTGTTTGGAAAGCCCCAAAGTTTAGCTTTAGAAAATCAGCTTTTGATGTGAACAAGTTCAGATTCGAGTTGGGTGTCGTTACGCCAAGGCTCTAGGAATTACCTGAAATAAATTACATGGACGGCTTCCCTATAGCTCTTCAAAGAAAATGTTCCAGAAGCATAAACAATTACTATAAGATTAGCGGATCGACCTTTAAGTGACGGACTGTGGCCTAGTTTTTTTTTAAATTTGTCAGCAATGTTATATTAACTTAGTATCTAGTTTTCTAATGCAGGTTTCGACAGAGAGGAGTTAATACCTGCGTTGTGTCATATTAACTTAGTATCTAGTTTTCTAATGCATGTTTCGACAAAGAGGAGTTGAGACCTGCGTTGTGTCATATTAACTTAGTATCTAGTTTTCTAATGCAAGTTTTGACTGAGAGGAGTTGAGATTTGCGTTGTGTCATATTAACTTAGTATCTAGTTTTCTAATGCAAGTTTCGACAAAGAGGAGTTGAGACCTGCGTTGTGTCATATTAATTTAGTATCTAGTTTTCTAATGCAAGTTTCGACAAAGAGGAGTTGAGACCTGCTTTGTGTAATATTAACTTAGTATCTAGTTTTCTAATGCAAGTTTTGACAAAGAGGAGTTAATACCTGCGTTGTGTCATATTAACTTAGTATCTAGTTTTCTAATGCAAGTTTCGACAAAGAGGAGTTAATACCTGCGTTGTGTCATATTAACTTAGTATCTAGTTTTCTAATGCAAGTTTCGACAAAGAGGAGTTAATACCTGCGTTGTGTCATATTAACTTAGTATCTAGTTTTCTAATGCAAGTTTTGACTGAAAGGAGTTGAGATTTGTGTTGTGTCATATTAACTTAGTATATAGTTTTCTAATGCAGGTTTCGACAGAGAGGAGTTAATACCTGTGTTGTGTCATATTAACTTAGTATCTAGTTTTCTAATGCAAGTTTTGACTGAGAGGAGTTGAGATTTGTGTTGTGTCATATTAACTTAGTATCTAGTTTTCTAATGCAAGTTTCGACAAAGAGGAGTTGAGACCTGCGTTGTGTCATATTAACTTAGTATCTAGTTTTCTAATGCAAATTTTGACAGTTGAGATTTGCGTAGTGTCATTCTTATGCTAAAGCAAATTTTGACAGAGAGGAGTTGAGATTTGCGTTGTGTTTTGGGAACACGTACAGAATATTTCTAAAGATATTCACTATTTTTAACTTAACTTTTTAGCTTTCATGAGAACAGCTTTTGGTTTGAATGGGCTTTCGTTACGACAAAGCCTACGTAGTCGCATTAGAAAATTACTTCATCGGCTTTTTTAGATTTTGGATTCAAGTTGAATGTCGTTACGTCAAGGCTCTCGGAGTTACCTGAAAAATAATTGCACTGACGGCTTCCCTAGAGATCTGATAGCTGTTTCATACTAACTTAGTGTCTGGTTTTCTAGTAGCCAGTTTCGACCGACAGGAGTTGCGTTTCGCGTTGTGTTTAGGAAAACGTGCAAAATATTTCTCAAAATGTTTAGTTATTTTAACTTAAAATATTTTTCCCATTGTTTTGTCATGGATTTGATTTGAAATATCTTTTAATAAAATCAAAATTTTAAAAGGTTTTAAATGTTGAAATTTTCTTGAGTCTGGAACGCCCCTTCTAAAATGCAGCCTATGAGCAGAACAACTTTATGTTTGAGTTGGCTTGCGCTGCGACAAAGCCCACGGAGTCGCATGAAAAAATTACTTCGATGGCTTTCCAAGAACTTTTCATAGAAAAAGCCCCAGCAGCATAAACTGTTACTATAAAACAGCCCTCGGACACTCTTTCACTTTTACAATAAGACAAGAGATCGGCTGTGGTCCTTATTTTGTTAGTGGTATCAGATGATAGAAGTTGTCCTGGCACCTTTTTATGTTCATCAATGTCTATGTTTTGCCACGGATGTAAGATTTGCATTTCTGTCACCAAGTTTCGCTCGATCGCTATATTTTAGTTTTGACGAATACCAATTTTCTTTTGCGCGGAGCCTCTGGGGCGCCTATTACTCTTTTAAAAGCTCTTGTCGACGATATATTTTCCATTTAAAGAAGGCCATATGCTCGCTAAAACAAAAAGTTTGTCTGAATATTTCCGTAAAATGGACTCTGTTTATTCCAAGAAATTGTTATCTTTTGGGAATGTTCATTGCGTTCTGACCGCGCGTACGGAACCTTTTTTTTGAAGTTTCTAATTTCAGCTAAAAATATTTCTCCCTTAGTTGTGTCACAAAGTGGTATTAAGTGACTTTAAAAAAATCAACTCTAAAAAATGTCTGTATTTGGAAAGTTCCAAAGTTTTCGTTCGAAAATTCGGCTTGCGAAGTGAACAATTTTAGATTTGAGTTGGGTGTCGGTACGTCAAGGCCGTCGGAATAACCTGAAAAACAAATTGCATGAACTGCTTCCCTAGAGCTCTTTAAAGAAAAGTTCAGGTAGTATAAATCATTACTATAAGATCAGCGTATCGACCTCATTACTATAAGATCAGCGTATCGACCTTGTTACTTTCTTTGCCTATAAGGTAACCAACAGACTATATTCCTATTTTTTTAGTTTTGTCATCTCTGTCACATTAACTTAGAATCAGGTTTTCTAGTAGCAAGCTTCGACCGACAGGAGTTGCGTTTTGCGTTGTGTTCTGGAAACATGTACAAAATATTTCTTAAAAATTTCAGTATTTTCAACTTAAAATATTTCTCCCTTTGTATTTTCATAAATTGGATTTGAAAGAAATTTCAAAAGTTTTTAACTGTTGAAGATGTCTGAGTTTGTAACGCCTCTGAGTTGTCCTTTTAAAATACAGCTTACAAGAACAAATTTGGGTTTGAAATGGCTTGCATTGAGACAAAGCCTAAGGATTGTTTGAAAAATTACTCCGACGGCTTCCCCAAAGCATTTAATAGTTCAAGTCCCAGTAGCATAAAGCGTTACTATGAAAACAGCGCATGAAAAGCAATGATCACATTTGTAATAATGTTAGAAAGGGTCTGTGGTCCTTATTTTTTGAAGATGATAGAACTTGTCTTTGCACCTTTCTATGTTCATTTATGTCTATGTTTGCCACGGATGTAAGAAACTGAAGAAGTAAATTTCTGTCAACTAGTTTCGCTCGATCGCTGATGTTTCAGTTTTGACGAATACCAATTTCTGTTAAGCTGCGCTTCAGGGATGAAGATTACTCAAAACTTTGTAATAGCTCTTGTCGATTCCATTTAAAGACGGCCATATGCTGGCTAAAAAAAAGTTCCCCTGTATGTTTCAGTAAAATGGAATCTGTTTATTTCAAGAAACTTCTATCTTTTGAAAATGTTCATTGCGTTCTGGCCGCGCGTATGAAAAAATTGTGAGTTGTTTCTCGTTTCAACTTAAAGTATTTCTCGCTTAGTTGTGTTACAGAGTGGCTATTAATGTTTTTAAGCAAAATCAACTCAGAAAATGTTGAAGTTTGAAAAGCGCTAAAGGTTTTGTTTGGAAATTCAACTTGTGCAGTGAACAACTTTAGATTTGACTTGGCTGCTGTTACGTCAAGGCCCACTGCTTCCCTAGAGCTCTTCAAAGAAAATGTTCCAGTAGCATAAACCATTACTAAAAGGTCAGCAGATTGGCAGTGTTCATTTCTTTGGCTATCAGGTAAGTAACACGCTGTGGTCATAATAATTGTTAGTTAGTCATCTCTGTCACATTACCTTAGAATCAGATTTTCCAGTATCCAGTTCGGCCGACAGGAGTTGCGTTTTGCGTTATGTTCTTGTTATATGTACAAGATATTTCCAAGATAAACATAATTTTCAACATAAAATATTTTTCCCATTGTTTTGTCATAAATGGGATTTGAAATATCATATAATAAAATCAAAATTTCAAAAGTCTTCTAACTGTTGAAGATGTCCGAGTTTGGAACGTCTCTGATTTGTCCTTTGAAAATACAGCTTATATGAACAAATTTGAGTTTGAAATGGCTTGCGTGGAGACAAAGCCTAAGGATTGTTGAAAAATTACTTCGACGGCTTCCCCAAAGCATTTCATCGTAAAAGTGCCAGTAGCGTAAACCTTTACTATAAAAACAGCGTATGAAAACCGATTATCACGTTTGCATTAATGTAAGTAAGGGGCTGTGGCGCTTATTTTTAAAAGGTAGAAGATGACAGACTTGTCTGTGCACCTTTTTATGTTCATTTATGTCTTTGTTTTGCCACGGATGTAAGAAACTGAAGAAGTGAATTTCTGTCAACTATTGTCGCTCGATCGCTAATGTTTTAGTTTTGACGTACACCAATTTCTGTCTGGTTGCGGTTCAGGGGTGCCGATTACTCAAGCTTTGTAAAAGCTTTTGTCAACAATATATTTTCCATTTCAAGACGGAAATATGTTCGCTAAAATAAGAAGTTCATCTGCATATTTCAGTAAAATGGACTCTATTTATTTCAAGAAACTTCTATCTTTTGAAAATGTTCATCGTGTTCTAGCAGCGCGTATAGAACATTTCTTGAGATGTTTCTCATTTCAACTTAAAATATTTCTCCCGGAGTTGTGCTACGGAGTGGCTTTAAATGCCTTTAAACATAATCAACTTAACTTTAGGACATGTCTGCGTCTGGAAAGTCCTAAATGTTTCGTTTGAAAACTCAGCTTGTGAAGTGAACAATTTAAGATTTGAGTTGGGTGCTGTACGTCAAGGCCCTTGGAGTTACCTGAAAATAATTGAATGGATTGCTTCCTAAGGGCTCTTCGAAGAATCTTCGCGTATAGAATATTTCTTGAGATGTTTCTCATTTCAACTTAAAATATTTCCTCTCGAGTTGCGCTACAGAGTGGCTTTAAATGCCTTTAAACAAAATCAACTTTAGAACATGTCTGTGTCTGGAAAGTCTTAAATGTTTCGTTTGAAAACTCAGCTTGTGAAGTAAACAATTCAAGATTTGAGTTGGGTGCTGTACGTCAAGTCCCTTGGAGTGACCTGAAAATAATTGCATGGACTGCTTCCCTATATGATCGTAAGATTGGCAGTGTTCCATTCTTTGGCTATAAGATAAGTTAGAGACTGTGGTCCAAATATTTGCTAGTTTTGTCGGCCCTGTCATATTAACTTCGTATCTGGTTTTCTAGAAACCACTTTCGACCGACAGGTGTTGCGTTTTGCGTTGTTTTCTATAAACAATGAAAAAATATTTCCCAAGATATTCAGTATTTTTAACTTAAAATATTTCTCCCATTGTTTTGTCATGAATTGGATTTGAAATATCTTTTAATAAAATCAAAATTTCAAAAGTTTTTAACTATTGAAGATGACTGAGTTGTCGTTTGAAAATACAGCTTTAGAAAACAACTTTGGGTTTGAATTGTTTTGGGTTGGGAGAAAGCCCGAGGAGTCGCTTATAAAAAATGCTTCGACAGCTTACCTAGAGCATTGCACAGAAAAAAACCCAGCAGCGTAGACCATCAATATAAAAAAGCAGATGGACACCCATCATCACATTCGCGTTAAGGTAAGAAACTGGTTGTTGTCTTTATTTCATAGGTGGGATCAGAAGATAAAACTTTTCCCACGGATGTAAGATAAATGAAGATGTCCAATTTCCTCAACTAGTTTAGACCGATCGCTAATATATTAGTTCTGACGATTACTAATTTTTGTTGGGCTACGCCTGAGAGGGGCGACAATATATTTTCCATTAAAAGACGGTGGTTCGGCCGTGTTCGTTTCTTTTGCTTCAAGGTAAGTGTCGGACTGTGCTTCTCATTTTGTTAGTTATGTCTGCTGTTTCAGAAGACCCAGAGGCATAAGCCCTCAATATAAAAACAGCGGATGGACACCCATCATCAATTTCGCGTTAAAGTAAGAAACGGGCTGTGTTCCTTATTTTATTGGTGGGGTCAGATGATAGAACTTGTCTAAGTTTTCCAGGGATATATGATAAATGAAGATGTCCATTTCCATCACATAGTTTAGACCCATCTGTAGTGTCTTTGTTTTGACGAATACTAATTTCTGTTGAGCTGCGCCTCAAGGGCGCGACAATGTATTTTCCATTAAAAGACGGTGGTTCGGTCGTGTTCGTTTCTTTTGCTTTAAGGTAAGTGTCGGAATGTGGTCCCAATTTTTTTAGTTATGTCTGCTATTTCATATTTATCTAGTATTTCTTGAGATATTCAGTATTTTAAATTTAAAATATTTCCCCCATTGTTTTGTCATGAATCGGATTTGAAATATCTTTTAATTAAATACAAATTTCAAAAAAATTCCAACTGTTGAAGATGATTAAATTTGGAACAACTCTTCAAAAATGCACTGCTTGAAGAGATCAACTTTGGGTTTGAATTTTCATGCGTTGCGACGAAGCCCACGGAATCGCAAAAAAAAATATTCGACAGCTTCGCTAGAGCTTTTCATAGCAAAAGTCTCAGTAGAATGAAGCGTTACTATAAAAACAGAAGATGGACACCATTCGTCACGTTTTTGCATTAAGGTAAGTGTTTGGAAAGCCCCAAAGATTTTTGTTTGAAAATAAAGCTTGTGAAGTGAACAATTTTAGATTTGAGTTGGGTGTCGTTACGCCAAGGCTCTAGAAATTACCTGAAAAAAAAATGGCATGGACTGCTTCTCTAAAGCTCTTCAAAGAAAAAGTTCATGTAGCATAAACAATTACTATAAGATCTGCGGATCGGCCTTGTTTGTTTCTTTTACTATGAGGTAGGTGACGGACTGTGGCCTAGTTTTGTTAGATTTTTCAGCTGTGTCATATTAACTTCGTATCAAGTTTTCTAATACAAGTTTCGACCAAGAGGAGTTGAGATTTGCGTTGTGTTTTGGGGAAACGTACAAAATTCTTCTAAAGATATCAACTATTTTTAACTTCAATTTTTTCCCTTTGTTTTTCCATTAATTGAATTCAAAATATCCTTTGATAAAATTAAATGTACAAAAGCTTTTAACTGTTGAAGATGTCTGAGTTTGGAACGCCTCTCAGTTGTCCTTTGAAAATACAGCTTATGAGAAGAACTTTTTTGTTGAATTGGCTTTCGTTTTGACAAAACCCACGGAGTCGCATGGAAGAATTACTTCTGTCACCTAGTTACGCTCCATCGCTAATGTCTTAGTATTGACGAATACCAATTTCTGTTGGGCTGCTCTTCAGGGGCGCCTATTACTCTTGTAAAAGCTCTTGTCGACGATTTATTTTACATTTAAAGACGGCCTTATGCTTGCTAAAACAAATAGTTTATCTGAATATTTCCGTAAAATGGACTATTTATTTCAAGAAACTGTTTTCTTTTGAAAATGATCATCGCGTTCTGGCCGCGTGTACGGAACATTTCTTTTGAAGTTTCTAATTTCAACTTAAAATATTTCTTCCTTAGTTGGATCACGAAGTTTCTTTGAATGCCTTTAAGAGAATCAACTCTAGAATATGTCTGTATTTGGAAAGCTTCACAGTTTTCGTTCAAAAATTTAGCTTGTGAAGTGAACAATGTTAGATTTGAGTTGGGTGTCGTTACGTCAAGGCCGTCGGAGTGACCAGAAAAAATTGCATGGACGGCCTACCTAGAGTTCTTCAAAGATAAAGATGTTGTAGAAAAAGCTCCAGTGGCATAAACCATTACTATAGCAACAGCGGACCGGCCGTGTTCGTTTCTTTGGCTATAATGTAAGTAACGGACTGTGGTCCTAATATTGTTAATTTTGTCAGCTGTGTCATATTAACTTAGTATCTGTTTTTCTAGTAACCAGTTGCGACCGACAGGAGTTGTGTCGTGTTTTGGGAACACCTACAAAATATTACTCATGATATTTAGTATTAACTACAAATATTTCTCCTATAGATTTGTCAAGAATGGGGTTGGACAATATTTCTTTCAAGAAAGTTCTATCTTTTGAAGATGTTTATCGTGTTCTTGCCACGCGTATGAAACATTTCTTGAGATGTTTCTCATTTCAACTTGAAATATTTCTCCCTGAGTTGCGTTACAGGGTGGCTTTGAATGCCTTTAAACAAAATCAACTCTATAGAACATGTCTGTATTTGAAAAGCTTTGAAGGTTTCGTTCGAAAGTTTAGCTTGCGTAGTGATCCATTTTAGATTTGAGTTGGGTTTCATTACGTCAAGGACCTCGGAGTTACCTGAATATAATTGCATCGACGGCTTCCAACGAGCTATTCAAAGAAAATGTTTCAGTAGCGTAAACCATTTCTAGATGATCAGCAAATTGGCTGTGTCCCTTTCATTGGCTATAAGGTACGTAACAGACTGTGGTCCTTACAATTGTTAGTTATATCAGCTCTGTCGTATTTACGTAAAATCTATTTTTCTAGTAACCAGTTTCGACCGACAGCAGCTGTTTTTAACGTTGTGTTCTGGTAACACGTACTAAATATTCCCCAGGATATTCAGTATTTTTAACTTAAAATAGCTCCCACATTGTTTTGTCATCAATTGGACGTCTCTGACTTGTCATTTGAAATACAGTTGATGTGAACAACATTGGGTTTGAATTGTCATGGTTTGAGAGAAAGCCCAAGGAGTCGCTCAAAAAAAATCACTTCGAAGGCTTCCCTAGAGCATTTCAAAGAAATAGTCCCTGTAGCATAAACGTTGATATAAGTTTATCTAAGTTTCAACTAGTTTCCCTCGATCGCTAATATTTCGACCAATATCAATTTCTGTGGCGCTGCGCCTCTGTGTCGCCGATTACTCAAACTTTGTAATAGCTCATGTCGACGATATATTTTCCAATTCAAGCCGGCCATATGCTCGCTAAAATAAAAAGTTTTTCTGTAAGGTTCCGTAAAATGGACTCTGTTTATTTCAAAAAACTTCCATCCTTTGAAAATATTCATTACGTTTTGGCCGCGCGAATGGAACATTTCCCGAGATGTTTCTCATTTCAACTTAAAACATTTCTCCCTTAGATGTGTTACAGAGTGGCTTTTAATGCCTCTAAACAAAATTAACTCTAGTAAATGTCTGTGTTTAAAATGCGCACAAGGTTTCGTTTGAAAATTCATCCTGTGGAGTTATCAATTTTAGATTTTAGTTGGTTGTCCTTACGTCAAGGCCCTCGGAGTTACCGGAATATAGTTGCTTGGACTGTTTCCCTTGAGCTCTTCAAAGAAAATGTTTTAGTAATCTAAACCCTTACTATATGATCGGCGTATCGACCGTGTTCGTTTATTTCTCTATAAGGTAAGTTACGAACTGTGGTCCTAATTTTTTGGGAACACGTACAAAATATGGTTTAAAGTGTTCAGTATTTTTAACTTAAAATATTTCTCCCATTGTTTTGTCATAAATTGGATTTGAAATACCTTTTTAAAAAATCAGAATTTCAATTCAAGTTTTTTACTGTACTGAAGATGTCTGAGTTTGGAACGCCTCTAAGTTGTCGTTTAAATATACAGCTCATGAGACCAATTTTAGCTTTTAATTGGCCTGCATTTGACAAATCCCACTGAGTCCCATAGAGAATTACTATGTGGCCTGCATAGAGCATTTTATAGAAAATGTACCGGTCGATTAAACCGTTACTATAAAAATAAAGAATGGACACCAATCAAGGCGTTTGCATTAAGGTAAGAACGGACTGTCGTTCTTATTTAATGGAGGTATCAGATGATAGAATTGTCTTTGCAGATTTTTATGTTCATATTATGGCTATGTTTTACCACGAATGTAAGATAACTGAAGAAGTGCATTTCTGTCAACTAGTTTCGCAAGATCGCTAATGTTTTAGTCTTGACGAATACCAATTTCTGTTGGACTGCGCCTCAGGGGCGCCGATTACCCAAGCTTTTGTCAACGATCTACACTGTAAATAATTTTTACTGGTATTTGACCTGGCACCAAAAAAACGGTGAAATACCAGTAATAATCACTGGTCAAAGCACAGTAAAATTACCCTTCAAAAGTCGGTAATTCTACAAAATCTAACAGTAAAATTACAAACAATGATAGTAATTTTACTCCTAGACAACCATGAAATTTACTCAGTCGGTCAGTATTTTTACTGGTACATAAAAGTAAATTTACTAGTCTTGTCAAGTGATTTCACTGGTTATTGGAGAGTATTTGTGGAGTATGAGTTCAAATTTCTCTTCAAATGAACCCGCAACGTGACTGTTTCTTGGAGTTTTATGCGCAATTCCCTAGCCTCCAGCATCTGCCCAACCAAAGTCCAAAGTAAAGATGCAACGAGATCCAATGAAACTGAAACTGTATTCAATGATCTCACCAAACAAGTAGTAAATGTTGAACAGCGTGAAACCTTCGGAAATTAACGATAAAACTAATATATGATGACACAGCCACTGTAATACATTATAAATATTTTACAGTTAACTATTGCAATACATATGAGCAGTAATAATAATCCTAACTATCAAGAATATCACTAACTTATCACAACCCAAATTAGCCAGAACACTATTATAATACGATACTTCCAAAACTAAACTCAATCAACAGACTGCAATAATAAACGCCCTAACACAGTCGTAAAACACAAAATGCCTACAAAGCGAAAATCCTCATCGCGCAACACAGGGAAATACAAAATGCTTTCTGTGACGCAACAAATTCACATAAACATGTTTGGGCATGTTTTCGTCAGGATAAAAGAGATAGTTATCTCTCGGCGCATAATATAAAGAAACACTAATTTAGAGTTCACTAAAGTAGGACGGCGAGTTTATATCTAACATTCCGGCCCCAGATAATTTAAATCTAGGTAAATTATCTTAGAAATAAGAGATAAACGAAGCAAGTGAAACGTAATGAATAGAAATGTGTACATAATGAATAGAAAGAAACATAACAATATATACATGATAGCATAAATTAATCATTTTAACATTTAGTCAAGTTCAAGTGAGCAAATCTTTCTTATATCACGAACAAAAGAAGATTTGGATGTTCGCACCTTAACTCTACGGACAATTCCCTGCTTATCTGGGTAAACCTCGTCCACAACAGCCATGGGCCAACTGCCGCGGGGGAGGATATCATCGCACATTAGTACTAAGTCACCTGTCCTAAGATTGGGAGAGGGATGCAACCATTTTGAACGTCTTTGGAGCAAGGGGATATATTCACTTGTAAATCTCTGCCAGAATATGTCTAACATACGCTGGACATGCCTATAACCCTGTCTGTATTCATCAGCACGCAGGAAAACATCAGGGGAAAGGTCAGGGTCGAGTTTACTTATTAGGATAGAGTTAGGAGAAAGGGCTTGAAGGTCTCTGGGATCGGTACTAATACGAGTTAGAGGCCTATCATTTAAAATAGATTCCACTCCAGTCAGAAAGGACCAAAGAGAATAATCAGTTAGAGGTTTATCATCAAGCATGTTTCGCAAAATCTTTCTGACTTCTCTAATCATCCTCTCAACAACACCATTTTGATGACTTGCAAGTGGTGGAGAGAAGTGCCATTGAATTCCCTTTTGTGCAAGAGCATTATTAATTTGTTTCTTATTCCAATTTGCAATTCCATCTTTGAGAATTTTACTTCCCGCAATAAAATTTGTGCCGTTGTCTGAATACATATGAGCTGGTTTAGAGCGGCGTGCAACGAATCGAAAAAATGCTTGCAGAAAGGCAGAAGCATCTAAACTCTCAGCTACTTCTAGATGAACAGCTCGTGTAGAAAGACAAGTAAAAATAACACCATAACGCTTGTGCTTACTTCTTCCAAGCTTCACTTTTATAGGGCCAAAATAGTCAACGAAGCAATGATGAAATGGTTTGTTTCCAGTACAAAGCCTAACAGCAGGCATATCTGACATCCATTGTTTGTCAGGTCTTGCAACGCGAATTTTACAGTTACAGTATGCATTCACGTAGCACCTTTGCAACAGCAGATTGGAGATGTAAAATCCAGTATCTCTGCAACAAGCACGCTTGCACTTGATTGCATCCACAATGACCATTTTCGCAATGATAATGATCAATAAGAAGTTTTGTAGCATGGTGATATGGAGGTAGAATAACAGGATTCCTCTGATCAGGGGGGAGTTCAGAATGTCGAAGTCTGCCTCCTACACGAAGTATGCCCTCGGAGACATAAGGGTTGCATTGTATAAGTTCTTTTGCAAATGGCGATTTGAGTAATTTTCTATTAGCAGGAGGTGGACCAGAGTAATTCAAATCACTGAAGTAACACATTTCAGAAGACAAGGAATCTTGCTGAATTAGCTTCACAATATCCAGTGTCGCATTCTCTCGTTCTGCGACAGTGAAGCAACCTGTTGTTGGGGAGTTCCCACGATTCAAATGCTTTTGAATCAGGTACATTTTGAATCTATTAAGCCAGGTTACAGCCGTAAGAAGTTTCTCAAACTTGGAGTAACGTTCCAATAATATAAACAATCCATGACGTGTTGTACTTGTTTCAGTAGCAACATTCGATGCAATATTGTAGTTAACTTTGACTTCCGAAGATATCTCAGAATCTTCAAGTGAATCAGAAAACTGTAAAGATTTATGTGAAGGTAAATTCTCATCTCTTAGAAACGAGGGTCCTTGGAACCAACATTCCGCTTTTCGGCACTTGTCAGGCATCATTCCGCGGCTTGCTACGTCAGCTGGATTAGACTTAGTGTCAACGTGATACCACTGACTTGGTTCAGAAAGTAAGCGAATTGTATTTAGGCGATTCGCAACGAAAGTTTTAAAACGCTCTGATCTGTTATTAATCATTCTCAGAACTGTCATCGAATCCGTATAGAAAAACACATCGGTTATCAAGTCAGGTAATTCCAATTTTATACATCGAGCCAACTCTGTCGCGCAAACAGCAGCAGTTAGTTCTAATCGTGGAATTGTGATAACTTTCTTTGGCGCTACTCTTGACGAACCTTTCACAAATGTTACATGTACATTTCCTGCATTATCAATCATTCTTAAGTAAGCACAAGTACCATAAGCAAATGAACTTGCATCACAGAAAACATGCAATTGGTAAGAGGTAGGAACGAATCCAGCAGGTCTATAACAACGTGAGAATGAAAGTCCATTTAAATCTGGTAGCTTTGAAATCCAATCTTCCCATTTCTGTTTGAGAGGTCCAACAATTAAATCATCCCAGTGAAATTCTTCATAACACAGATCTTGTAATATCATCCTGGCAATCAGAACAAATGGTTGAACATAACCAAGAGGGTCGAATATTTGAGATACCATAGAAAGTATACCACGACGAGTAGGCGGTCGTTCACTGATATTGACAATTACAATAAATTGATCAGTAGTCGCATTCCAATTCAATCCGAGAGTACGACTTAGCGCGTCGTCTCCCAATTCTAATTCATGTGTTACGGGAGCTTTATCCTGATTCGGAACAGACTCCAGAACTTGTGGTTCATTGCTCAGAAATTTAGTTAAATGGAAACCACCTGTAGCAAGCAATTCAGTTGTCTGTTGCACTAAAACAGAAGCTTCAGACACTGTTTCTCTGGAGTAAAGTCCGTCATCTACATAAAAGTTAGAAAATATACATTGAACGGTTTCAGGGTCAGCATTTGATAGATTGTCTCTTGCGACTTGCCTGATAGCAAATGAGGCAATTGACGGAGAACAAGAAGTCCCAAATGCATGAGAGAGCATTCTAAATTGAGCAATAGGCTGTGAAATATCATGTGAGGGGTACCATAAGAATCGTAATGACTCCGTGTCTTCCGTTTTGACGAGTATTCTATGAAACATTTGACGTATGTCACATGAAACTGCAATGGGGTTCAGGCGGAAACGCAACAAAACTCCAACAGAGAGTTATTGAAATCAGGTCCAGTTAATAAATTCTTGTTTAAAGACGTCCCATCAAATTCCGCTGAACTGTCAAAGACAATACGGAATTTTGACTGTCGTGTAGCATGATGCGGTATAAACCAAGTTCTATCTGTCGGTGCCAATTCATCATCGGGTATCAATTCTGCATAGCCGTTTCTTATGTACTCATCCATTTTTTCGATGTATTTAGAAGCAAAATCAGCATCCTTCTCCATTCTACGTTTGACTGACAATAAGCGGCGCACAGCCATAACATAATTGTAAGGTAGTTTGATATCGTCAAACTTCCACAGCAAACCAATTTGTAAACGCCTATTGACACGCTTGAGAGTGTCGTTCATAATCTTAGTTGCTCTTTCATCATCGAGTGATGGTTGAGTGGTAAATGGATCTTCATTCAAATCAGGAAAGTCATTTCCACAAATTTGACAGACAGATATTTCAGGTTCAGTACTTTCTTCTTCAAGAGTGTCCAACATAGCAGAGCATAGAAAGAAGAAATCGGAAACATTTTTCATGAGTAAATTTATTTACGTAAAAATCATTAATATCGCAATAACGCATGCAAGGGTTTTCAAATCCATCAGTTGCATCGTCTGTGTCTTGTAAACTATTTTTCCTCATGTAAATTGTCATCTTGCGACAAATCATCAGTAATTGGGAAAACACAATCATTACATAGAAGACGTGTGTCAGAAATTGGAAATGTAGTAGAAATGAAGTTAACAGCAACCTCACTTTGTGAATCAGATCCACTGTCATCCAATATCATTGGCACAGAAGTTTCAATATAGTTTGTCAAATTATTTGTTGTAGCCATTAAAGGATCCCTGCCATAAAGACACCATCCCAGAGATGTGAGAAGAGCCCCTGGAGTACCAGGCGGACCAACTCTTGAGTCAATAAATGGGCAGCCACCCAGAGCATCAGCACCAATTAAGAGTTCGACTTTTCCGTCAACATTAGGAAATTCCACATCACGCAGATGTGGATATTTGTGAGTTATGTCAGGTTTTGGCAGTGAGTCTCTAACATCAGGAATTTTGTCAAAAGTCAAAGCATTCTGTACCTTAACAACGTCAGTGTTATTGATGCCATTAATGCAAAATGAAATTCTTTCGCCGGTGTGAATACTGACACCATTCGTAGAGCGCACCAAACAACGTTCTGGCTTACCAGAAAGCCCAAGTAAATTCGCCAATTCTGTAGAGCAAAAAGATCTCTGCGATCCTAAATCTAAGAAAGCAATAGTTGTCCTTTTGCCTGTATTATCGGGTCGACTTATTTCGACGGCGACGGCCATCAGCCTCACTGGACATAAGGGATCAAGAATAGACATAGAGGTAACAGGAGTTGCCGCATCAGGTTTAGGTGTCTGTGGTGATAATGGTTCCTCAGAACGCGAAGTATGCAATGCAGGCGGTTTAGTCGCTTGCTTCATGTGTAACAGAGTATGATGAAGCTTACCACACCCTTCAATCAAACACCTTTTTTCTGAACGACAACTACTAGAATAATGTCTCTTTGAAGACATGCAATTGAAGCAAATTGAATGTTCCTTAACGAACAGTCGCCTGTCAGTGACGGTTTTTTTCTTTAAACTTCGAGCAACGCATAAGCGTGTGATCACCTTTGCAAAGATAACAAGTCACAATAGAGTTAATACTCCTGTTAAAGGGTACATGTTTATGAAAATTCTGCTTACTCGAAGCGTTATCTTGCTTCGACATATTGAATGTTGCATATGTAGAAAATTTAGAAATACGCCTGTTGTTTTGCTTGTTTTGACCCACAGGTCGTGAAGATAAGTCAGCCAAAGCACGACCATAAAAGGTATTATACAGCCGTGCTCTTGATTCAATGAATTTGAGTAAATGATTGAATGAAGGAATTGCGAAGGATGTCCATGAGCCATTCATAACATAGTCAGTACGCATATTAGGCGGTAAACGTTCAAAAATAGCAGTAAGATATGCTGGAGCATCAAGCAAGCTCCCAGCATCCCAATCGTGAAATACGATAGCGCAATTTCTCATTTGAGAAGACAATTTGCAAAGTCCTTTAACATCATTTGTGCGTATTTTCGGTCCCTCAGTAAGTTGTTGAATAAATGCATTTATAATCAGTGATCTATTGCCAAAATGAAATTCCAACGTTTCTCTTGCAGCATTGTAAGCCTCAGCTGGGTTATCAGCCATTCGCAAATGTTTGATAACTTCGTATGCTTCACCCTTGCAGTGAGCAAGTAATTGGGCCAAAAGTGTCGAGGGATCAGACGTAAGACGACCATTCGTATTGTAAAATGACCTTATAAACGCGTGATATTCTAATGGATCACCATTAAATTCTACCCTATCAAGAGTGGGTAAGCGAAAATCTTGCTGTATATTCCTACCAAGTAAATACAGATCATCTTTGCTTGCAGCTTGATGAGTAGGAAAAGGGTACGAAGGATTATAATGAGCAATGTGGGGGTCAAGTGTAGGTTGTTGCCTCATAACCCCACGAAGGGGTAACTGTGAACTATTCATACGTGGCAAGGTTGAGGAAACAGTGGCAGTGGAAGTGTGTAAAGCGCTGGAAATGTTAGATTGTGAAATTCCAGAATAATAAGGTCTGGTTGGCGGAATGATTGACGTAACCTGCTGCTGCATGTTTGAATACATAGGCTGATTCTGATAACAAACATTTGAACCTATACTAGCTAAACCGTCATGAGGAAAACCACGAGCTATATCGTAGGGGTTTCCTATATTATGTATGGGTGAAAAGCGAGAAATCCCAGTGCCATGAACCATGCTTGACTGAACAACATTCATACTTGAATGTGAGTTAACTGGTTGCAAATGAGGACCCATACTCATAGCAGCAATTGGTGCCATTAGCTGTTGTGGAGTTGAAATCATAGAACTATTCTGTACCGGCCCCGCAGACCGACCAGGGGTAAAAACTGCAGCAGTGTTAACATTATTAATGGGTAAACAATCATGAAAAATATTAGCAGAGTAACTAAAATTATTCGATACTTGTGAAACATTTGGAACAGATCGTAGATTCAAATCTCTAACATTACTAGCTTGTTGTGGTGGCAAATGCAAAACATCTGTGGCTCCTGCTTGCATCGAAATTGACTCAGTGCATGAATGTGGAGGCTGATCTCCACAAAAGGGAATATTACGCAAAACATTCAAAGATAAATTAGGTAACAAGTCATTATCGATACCTTGATTTTCCGTATTGTAAGTTACCACAGGAGGAACTGAACTCGATCTTTGTGGTACCATAGTAGAAGTAAGATTTGCAAAGTCACGTAAACTGATCTGTTTTGAAGTCACAATGTCGTCATCGCTGAAAAGAGACTTTGATGCTGCCGAATCTCTGTCACTTGCCATTTTGTAAAGAAGTTGAGCCCGTTGTTCTTTGAAATTAGCTTTCATCTCAGCCAGCTGTCTTTTCTTTTCAGCAGCATGTGCTGCCTCATGAACAGCTAATTGTTTTTCCTGTAAAGCCTCAAGACTCAGCAATTTTGACTTCTCCAACATCCTGCTAGACGACATTGAAGATTTTGAGGAGCGAGACTTCGATGAACGATGTTTTGAGGAACAAGATTTTGATGAACGGGATTTAGATTTTTGTGCAGCAGAGTGTGTTCGAGGCTGGGTGGCACAACTGTCCACAAATTCTCTATAAAGCATTGTACTTGATTTCAGGTTATCTTCCACTTGAATATGATGTAGTTTAGCGGTGTGTGAATCAGGACCATTGAGTGAAATATAAGTGTCCAAACAAGTTTTCCAGTCATGTAGATGATCACATATTTTCTGATATTGTGAAACAACTTTCGATTGATTATCTTTAACCAGCATAAGCGTTGTGAAATCATTGTGTAAAATTGTATAAGCTTGCGCATAACGTGAATTGTCAATTGCTTCATTTCGATCAAGGTCATTCGTTGGTAACTGCACTGAAGAATCGGAACAAATCGTACGATCATCAGATTCAATTATATCATGTGAAAAGTTCGAAGCCATATTGTTGAAGTAAAACGGCAAACTTGTATTCCAAGATTAAATATTAGTTTTATAAAATGTGGAGTATGAGTTCAAATTTCTCTTCAAATGAACCCGCAACGTGACTGTTTCTTGGAGTTTTATGCGCAATTCCCTAGCCTCCAGCATCTGCCCAACCAAAGTCCAAAGTAAAGATGCAACGAGATCCAATGAAACTGAAACTGTATTCAATGATCTCACCAAACAAGTAGTAAATGTTGAACAGCGTGAAACCTTCGGAAATTAACGATAAAACTAATATATGATGACACAGCCACTGTAATACATTATAAATATTTTACAGTTAACTATTGCAATACATATGAGCAGTAATAATAATCCTAACTATCAAGAATATCACTAACTTATCACAACCCAAATTAGCCAGAACACTATTATAATACGATACTTCCAAAACTAAACTCAATCAACAGACTGCAATAATAAACGCCCTAACACAGTCGTAAAACACAAAATGCCTACAA
Organism: Styela plicata; assembly: GCA_963675895.2. Lineage (NCBI taxonomy): Eukaryota > Metazoa > Chordata > Ascidiacea > Stolidobranchia > Styelidae > Styela > Styela plicata. The sequence goes on along the minus strand of OZ023148.1, from coordinate 78,342 downwards.
AGCGAAAATCCTCATCGCGCAACACAGGGAAATACAAAATGCTTTCTGTGACGCAACAAATTCACATAAACATGTTTGGGCATGTTTTCGTCAGGATGAAAGAGAGAGTTATCTCTCGGCGCATAATATAAAGAAACACTAATTTAGAGTTCACTAAAGTAGGACGGCGAGTTTATATCTAACAGTATTTTTAACGATTTTTCACCAGCGTTTTTTACTGGTATAAGACTGTAATTTTCCTATAAACCCTAGTGATTTTACTGCTAGTAATGGAGTGAAAATACTGTTTGGAAGCAAGTGATTTAGGCGGTAAGATACAGTAAATTTAACGACGGAATACCTGTAAAATTACTGAAAAATCCCAGGCACCAAAAAAACGGCAAAACCCCAGTAAAAATACATCTACTGCCACAGTAAATTCATCTGCTTTAAAATGAAAATCACTGAATAAAGAGCACAGTAATATTTTTTAAAACGGAAGTTTATTGAAATGGAAAAAACAGCTTAAATGAAAGAATGAAATCTGTATATACAATCACAGTATAAGTACAGTGTAAATGGCGTAAAAGGCACACAAATTTCATAAACAATCCACATTATATTGCGCTATATTTGAACCACATGCGACACCTTAAAGATAAATGCAAATTAAAAATAGACGAATTTTTCCAATGCAAACTTGAAATTAAATCAATATGTGAACATGCAAAAAACAGTGTAGAAATAGTAAAAATCACAGTCAAAAGGAAAGTTATATAACTTTCCTATAGGAAGGTTAGGAAAAAGTTAATAGCAGGTAATTTTCATGGAACGGTATAATGGGTCTAATCACAATTTTGGGATTGGATTACTTTACCTAATTAAATACTTGAAAAATACTTGAATCCATTGCAATAAAAAAAAAAAAAAATTTAGAAGGACACGAGTAAAAAAAATCTAATAGTTACAAATTTGATTGGAGCTATTTATTATATTCATAACCAAAAACACACATATTAAGTGAGATTTTTTCTGTTTATCTGGTGCGTGATAAGAGATAGATAGGGGAAAAAATACAAAAAAGATGGCCTACACTTATCATAACACTGAATATCATTATTTACATTAGAGGACTGTACAATATGAAGATGGCTAACAATATGGTATCAATGGAGCATTAAACTATTCCAAAGTAACACTAACACAATTGCTATTACTAATATGATGATTTCAAAAGGTATAATGCAGAATAATATCACAAAGTTACAAACAATTCATTTAAAATCATAGCTCAGTAAAGAAAATATCAGAAAAGTACAATTTGGTGAAAATAAAGCTAAAAGCACGACTGTCTTGAGGCACTGCGTTTAATAGTAAAGAGCTACTAAAAAATGTGGTACCAGCAACTGCATTCTAAATAGAAAACATCCCAAACTGAACTGAACAACTATGTTGAAGTGCAGTGAGTGGTATTTGCCCTGGGCAATGGTAAACCATCTACCACTTCTTTGCTTCCTTTTAGTCGCCTCTTATGACACGCAGGAAATACGTTAGGACTATTCTAAAGCCCGCACATACAGGGCTAAAAATTACCTCAATTTCAAATACTGATCAATCACACAATTTCAATACTGATCCAAATTAAATTGTAGCAGAAGTTCGTTTTAATAGTAGTCTCAATAGTCTTCAAACTGATTCAACAAGTTGACTGAGTTTCATCACTTTTGGATGCAAACCATACTTCAATTTTTTTGAACTTCTAACACCGGAGGTATTTATTCCAGCAAAGTATCTAAAAAGCAATATAATCATGTGTAAAGACTTCTATTCACCTCTTTCACTAAATGGGAAATATTTTGGCATAATTTCAAAGATCGCATGTAACATCTTATAAATAATAATTTAATATGGGATCATTGTTGGGAAGAAGTCAATTCACTTAGAGGTGCAAGTCTTACTAAAGTTTAAATTTATAGTCTCGAGTCACATGTGTTGCAGACTCTGGCTAAATTCCTATTAAGTCCAGAGTCAATTTGCGTTTTGTCAAGTCACATGAGAGTCGAGTTATTTTGTCAAGACGACTCGAGTGTGGCCTGGGGGCAATGTGAAGAATTGGGAATAATTAATAACATACTTTAGTACCCACCTCTGTATAAATTCGTAGGTCAAGAGAGACCCATCAGGGTACTTCATGCCAAAAACATAAAATGAGCAGAAAGCATAAACCAGCGCAGTGAAAAATTCTGTGCATCTCATTGCTATATTTCCTTCAATCGAAACAGAAAAGTTTGTTGCTGAAATAAGACTACCACCTGTTAAAACAGATATAAGACTGTCACTTACAAAAAAGAGCAATATACGGGTCTTGACCAGATTAATAGGAAATATAAAAACAAACACAAATCAAATCAATGACTGACAACAATACCAGGCCGAAATTTACTCCCATCTAATATAGAATCTTGTTAAATGGCTGGCAATCTTAAAAATGATTCCTTGACAACCACATGCTTCACAAGTATTGTTCCACCACAAAGTTTCATAAAAAGATGTGGCCTTTTATACCACTTGCCATTATGCGTTTTATAAAACAGTTTTATAAAATGAGAAATGAACCTACGACTTTCCTATTTTCAAAAATTGAATACCATCCCATATCTTTGCCACTTCTTTTAATAAAGACGAAACATAAATTTTCAAAACAGTGAAAACCCACCAACAACAAGAATAATCGGGGCTGGTTGGATTGAAGACATTTTTTCTTGTAAAAATGATAAATATAAATTTGATAAATATAAATTTAAGGTTGAATCAAATCTAGAGCTGGGCGACATATCGGTAGGACGGTAAGTAATACCGGTATTAAGTTTTCTTAAATCGTATCACGTTATTTTTCGCAATATTGGTTTGCTGTGATACCGGCATTTTGTGATATACCGCCTAAAATTGTTCAAGTCGATGCATTATCGCGTCAAAAAAAGGGTCTTTAGACCACTTATAACCACATTATAACATTAAACCAATTTTGATGGCTTGCTTTACACAAGTAGAACTAGAATCAATAAGTTTGACATTAGATAGCAAGTCTCATTAGGCAATTTGCATAATTTCATAATTGGCTACATTTTATACGAGTTTAATGTATTGTTAAAATAATTACATTTCATAATTATCAACTTATTAAAATGTAATTAACACATACATCCATCCAATCCATTGTTTCAATTGTTATCCGAAGGAAAAATGCGGCACAAAAAATAACTTGGTTCGTACCTTTTTCTTCTGGAGTCTTCCAAGCGTTTACAAGTTTTCTGGTCTGTATGCGATTTAAAATTTTTGTCCTCAGTAATCTTCCTCGGTTACGAGGGCAAGATCCTTTAAAACTTCGACACATCTTGCTGACAATTTTGTCAGCCAACGAAATGGCTATATCCGGTGGCAAAGTTATAACTTTGGATATTTCATCCCTGACAGTTTCCATTCCTAAATTACTAACCTTGTAAAAGCAGACTGAAAGGAAAAAAACACATAGGAAGTTAAAAAAAATAATTTTCAAGTCAGTATTTCTTATAACTGGACTACAAGGCAATTCATTGTATCGAGACGGCAACCATTAGTCCAAATTTATGTTAACAATAAAGGTTATCTTTTCACCTAGTCAAGATAGCAAGAAGACTGGTAACTACATCATATAACTGAATAAAAATAAATCGTGAATAATAAAGGTTGAAAATCATTGTTTTATGTGCAAGGTTGCTAGACCTTAAAGTGAAATGAGGTAAAGCACATAAAACACTGCTCAAATCAGGTATGCTGGAGAAAGCTCTTAAAATACTTGCACTAACGCTGACTGCTTAGTTTCTTTACATTATGTTAATATCTACAAATAGTTATATAAGAAGTTTGAGAGCAAACCATGAACCACCAATCACTCCAAATTTATACATACATACAAATTGGGTGATAATCCAATAATTCATCAAATGTCAGTACTTTGTACATTGTAGAGGCCATATTGACAACAGAGTACAGTCTTAGATTTAAAAAATGATAAAAAATTTTTATGTTCGGAGCAAATCCTCCCAACCCGCAGCTACACAGTACTGAGTACAATTTAGATGAAACTCGGGAATACAGAATACGGTATGGTACCGGTACTGAACTTCCTTACACCAAAAACTCTGAACTTTACGACGTTCGACGCTATGCAATGCGATACGGTAGGGTACCGGTGAGTTAGTCAGTACAGCAAACTGGGGTCCAGTGGTACCATATTCTTGAATGTCATCAAAATAAAAACTGGCAGAATAGACTATTATCATCCTAGGCCTACTGCCTAACAAGGGGGCGCCAATGCTGCAAGCATCTGGCATTGGCTCCCGGGTTAGGATGAGTCGCTTGCAACATGGTAAATTTTTATGATAATCGGATATATGGTACTAAACTTCATGAGAGACCCGAAAACTGATGCTAACCTGTTACAGCGTTAAGTTCTGAGTTTGAGTCGCCTTGCTCGCTCTGCACTGCTCAGTACTGTATGGTACTCCGCTCGTTGAAAAGTTGTATAACAGTCATAAATAATGGTATTTGCAAGCAACTCAGTACGTATCAACGATACAGTTTAAAACGAATAAACAAACTAGCCGAACGACTTCGTAGAACCACCATTCTGCATTTATCCAGCTCTTGTTAACCCAAGTGGTTCGAATCCAAGGCGAAACTCGAGAACAAAGAAACTAGCACGTGATCTCATTGCGCATGCGTATTGCGGAGCCGGCAAAAAAGAGAAAAAAGCAATGCAGTCAGACGTTCCATTGAGAATAAAAACGAGAGAACTTTTCTCTCGTTTTTTTCGATATGGCAAAAAAATTACGGGGCGAGCAACAGTAAAAAAAAATCACTGCTCCGAAAACGCAGCCCGATTCCCAGCGATTTTACGGAATATTTATTACAGTGTATTTTCCATTCAAGGACAGCCATATGCTCGCTGAACAAAGTTCATTTGAATATTTCCGTAAAATTGACTCTGATTATTTCAAGAAAACTTCTATATTTTGAAATTTTCCTAGCGTTCTGTCTGCGCGTACGGAAAAATTCATGAGATGTTTATCATGTCAACTTAAATTATTTCTTCCTCGGTTTTGTCATACAGTGGGTTTAAATGCTATTAAAAAGAATCGAAACTTAGCTCTAGAAATGCCAAATGTGTTTGGAAAGCCCCAAAGTTTTCGTTTCAAAATGAAGCTTGTTAGGTGAACAATTTTAGATTTGAGTTGGGTGTCGTTAAGCAAAGGCTGTAGGAATTATCTGAAAAAAATTGCATGGACATCTTCTCTAGAGTTCTTCAAAGATAAATTCCAGTAGCATAAACCATTACTGTAAAAACAGCGGATCGGCCGGGTTGTTTTTGCTACAAGGTAAGTAACGGACTGTGGTCCTAATTTTGTTAGTTTTGTCGGTTGTGTCATATTAACTTAGTACAGGAGTTGTTTGTTGTGTTTTGGGAAACGTACGAAATATTACTCGTGATATTAAGTATTATTAACTTAAAATATTTCTCCCATTGTTTTGTCAAGAATTGGAATTGAAATATCTTTTAATAAATTCAAAATTTCAAAAGTTTTTACCTGTTGAAGATGTCCGAGTTTGGAACACCTCTGTTTTGTGCTTTGAAAATACAGTTTATGAGAACAACTTTGCGTTTGAATTGTCTTGGGTTGGAAGAAAGTCCAAGGAGCCGCTCAAAAAAAATTACTTCGACAGATCCCTAAAGCATTTCAAAGAAAAAAGACCCCAGTAGCATAAACCGTTACTATAAAAAACATCTGATGGACACCCATCATCACTTTTGCATTAAGGTAAGAAAACGGACTGTGGACCTTATTTTGTTAATGGTATCAGATGATAGAAATTGTCTTTGCACCTTTTTTTATGGTCGTCTATGTTTGTGTTTTCCCACACTGATGAAAGATAAAAGACTAACTGCATTTCTGTCACCTGGTTTCGTTCATCGTTAATATTTTACGTTTTGCGTTTTGACGAATACCAATTTCTGTTGTGCTGCACCTCGAAGGCGCTGATTATTCCAACCTTTGTAAGACTCTTATTGGCAATATATTTTCTGTTTAAAGACGGTCTAATGCTCGCTAATAAAAAGTTCATCCTAATGTTTCCGTAAAATGGACTCTGTTTATTTCAAGAAAAAGTTCATCTCGTTGTTGTTGCGCGAACGGAACATTACTTGAGATGTTTCGCATTTCAACATAAAAAATTCCTACCTTAGTTGTGTCACAGAGTGGCTTTAAATGACTTCAAATAATCAACTCTAGAAAATGTCTGTGTTCGATGTTTTCAGGTAGAAATTCACTTGTGAAGTGAACAATTTTAGATTCAGATGGTTATCGTTACGTCAAGGCTCTCTGATTTACCTGAAAAAAAAACTTAATGGATGGCCTCATTAGAGCTCTGTCAGCTGATTCCTACTAAGTTAGGGTCTTTTTTTCTAGTAGCCAGTGTCGACTGACAGGAGTTGCGTTTTGCGTTGTGTTTTGAAAAACGTAAACATTTTTCTCAAGATGTTCAGTATTTTTAACTTAAAATATTTCTCCCATTGTTTTACAATAAATTGGATTGAAAAAAAAATAACTCTAGAAAATTCTGTGTTTTGAAAGTCCCAAAGTTTTCGTGTGAACGTTCTGCTTGTGACTTGAACAATTTTTAGTTTGAATTGGATGTCGTTACGTCAAGGCTCTCGGAGTTACCTGAAAAAATTGCATCCACGGCTTCCCTAGAGCTCTGAAAGCTGTTTCATACTAACTTAGTATCTGGTTTGCTAGTAGCCAGTTTCGACCGACAGGAGTTTTTTTTGAAACCGTATAAAATATTCCTTAAGATGTTCAGTATTTTTAACTTAAAATATTTCTCCCATTTTTTGTCATGAATTTGATTTGAAATATCGTTTAATTAAAACGAAATTTCTAAAGTTTCTAAACTGTTGAAGATGTATAATTTTTGAACGCCTCTTTAAAAATGCTTATTTTGAGAGAACAACTTTGAGTATGAATTGGTTTGCGTTACGTCAAAGCCGACGGAGTCACATAAAATATAGTCGACCACTCCACTGGAGCTCAGTAGAAGTAGAATAAACCTCAGTAGAATAAACCGTTACTATAAAAACAGAGGGTGGCACTATTCATCGCGTTTGCATTAAGGTAAGAAACGGGCTGTGGTCTTATTTTGTTGGAGGTATCAGATGATAGAACTTGTCTTTGCGTCTTTTTATGTTCATCCATGTTTGTGTTTTCCCACGGATGAAAGATAAGAGAGTGAATAACAAAGTGAACAATTTTAGATTTGAGTTGGGTGTCGTTACGCCAAGGCGCTAGAAATTATCTGAGAAAAATTGCATGGACGCCTTCCCTAGAGCTCTGTCAACTGTTTCATACCATCTTAGTTTCTGGCTTTCAAGTACAAAATATTTCTCCCATTGTTTTGTCATGAATTGGATTTGAAATATCTTTTGATGAAATCAAAATTTCAAAAGTTTTTAACTGTTGAAGATGTCCGAGTCTGGAACGCCTCTGATTTGTCTTTTGAAAATACAGCTCATGATAACAACTTGGGGATTGAATTGTCCAGTTTCATAACTGTTGAAGATGTCTGAGTTTGGAACAACATATGAACACCCATCATCACGTTTGCGTTAAGGTAAGAACCTTTTGCGTTTTTTTGTTGTGTTTTGGAAAACGTGATAATTTTTCTCAAGATGTTCATTATTTTGAAATATTTCTCCCATTGTTTTGTCATGAATTGGATTTGAAATAATTTTCAATTAAATCAAAATTTCAAAAGTTTCTAACAGTTGAAGATGTATAATTTTGGAACGGTCCTTTAAAAATGTAGTTTTTGAAGAGTACAACTTTGGGTTTGAATTAGCTTGCGTTGCGACAAAGCCCACGGAGTCACATAAAGAACTATTCGACGGCCTCGATAGAGCTTTTCATCGAAAAAGTCTCAGTAGAATAAACCCTTACTATAAAAACAGAGGATGGACAGCGGATGGACACCGTTCATCCGACAGGAGTTGCGTTTTGCGTTGTGTTCTGGTAACACGTACAAAATATTTCCAATATATTCAGTATTTTTAACATAAAATATTTCTCCCACTGTTTTGTCATAAATTGGAGTTTAAATATCATTTAATAAAATCAAAATTTCAAAAGTTTTTAACTGTTGAAGATGTCCGAGTCTGGAACGCCTCTGATTTGTCTTTTGAAAATACAGCTCATGATAACAACTTGGGGATTGAATTGTCCTGGGTTGGGAGAAAGCCCAAGAAGTCGCTTCGACGCAGTAGCATTAACCGTAATTTAAAAACAGCGGGTGGACACCCTTCACCACATTCGCGTTAAGGTAAGAAACTTGCTGCGGTACTTATTTTGTTGGTGGGATCAGATGATAGAACTTGTCTAAGTTTTACCACGGATATAAGATATCTGAAGATGTCCATTTCCCGCACCTCGTTTAGACCCATCGCTAATGTTTTAATTTTGACGAATACTAATGTCTATTGACCTGCGCCTCAGGGGCGCGACAATATATTTTCCATTTAAAGACGGTGTCTCGGCCGTGTTCGTTTCTATTTCTTTAAGGTAAGTGCCGGATTGTGGTCCTAATTTTATTAGTTATGTCTGCTGTTTCATAACAACTCAGTATCTAGTTTGCCAGTAGTAAGTTTCGAACGACAAGAGATGCGTTTTGCGATGTGTTTTGGAAAAACGTACTAAATATTTCTTGAGATGTTCAGTATTTTCAAATTGAAACATTTTTCCCATTGTTTTGTCATGAATGGGATTTGAAAGGTCTTTTATTTGAATCAAAATTTCTAAAGTTTGTAACTGCAGATGTTGAAGATCTATAATTTTGGAATGCCTCTTTTTAAAAATGTAATTTATTTATGAGAAAAAATCTTTGAGTTTGAATTGGCTTGCGTTGCGACAGAGCCCACGGAGTCGGATAAAAAAAATATTCGACAGCTTTGCTAGAGATTTTCATGGAAAAAGTCCCAGTAAAATAAACCGTTACTATAAAAACACAGGATGGACACCATTGATCACGTTTGCATTAATGTAAAAAACGTGATGTGGTCGTTATTTTACCGGAGGTATCAGATGATAGAACTTGTCTTTGCGCCTTTTTATGTTCATCTATGTTTGTGTTTTCCCACGGATGAAAGATAACAGACTAAGGGCTTTTCTGTCACCTGGTTTCTTTCAGAGTCAAAATCAACAAAGCCCACAGAGTCGAATGAAAAATTTACTTCGAAGGCTCCCCTAGAGCTTTTCTTAGAAAAAGCCGCAGTCGCATAAACCGTTACTATAAAAACCCATTATCACGTTTGCATTACGCAAGAAATGCTATGGGGTCCCTTTTTTGTTATTGGTATCAGATAAAAGAAGTTTTCTTGGCACATTTTTATGTTCATTTGTGTCTGTGTTTTGCCACGGATGTAAGATAACTGACAAATTACAATTCAGTCATCTACTTTCGCTCGATCGCTAATGTTTGCCGATTACTCAAACTTTGTGAAAGCTCTTGTTGACGATATATTTTCCATTTCAAGACGGCCATATGCCACCTGAAATAAAAAGTCCATCTGTATGTTTCCGTAAAATGGACTCTGTTTATTTCAAGAAACTGCTATCATTTGAAAATTTTCATCACGTTTATCGCGTAAGGAATATATCTTTTATTACAATCAAAATTTTATAGGTTTCTAACTGTTGAAGATGTCTGAGTTTGGAACGCTTCTGAATTGTCCTTTGAAAAATAAAGATTATGAGAACGAATTTGGGTTTGAAATAGCTTGCGTTGCGAAAAAAACCAAGGAGAGTTTAAAAGATTACTTCTCCCAGAAAGCATTGCCCTTCCACAAAGCATTTCATAGAAAAATTCCCAGTAACATAAACCGTTACTATTAAGTCAACGAATGAACACCCATCATCACGTTTGCGTTAAGGTAAGAAACGGGCTCTGCTTATTTCAAGAAACTTCTCTCTTTTTAAAAAATGTTCATCGCGTTCTAGCCGCGCGTATCGAACATTTCTTGAGATGTGTTTCTCATTTCAACCTAAAATATTTCTGTCTGAGTTGTGTTACAAAGTGGCTTTAAATACCTTTAAACAAAATCTACTCTAGAATGTGTCTGTGTCTGGAAAGCCCTAAAAGGTTTCATTTGAAAATTCAGCTTGTGAAGTGAACTATTTTAGATTTGCGTTGGCTTTCGTTATGTTAAGGCCCTCGGATCTACCTTGAAATAATCGCGAGGACGGCATTTTGCGTTGCATTTTGCGTTGTTTTATGCAATAGACGTAAAACATATTTCTCCAAGATATTCAGTATTTATAACTTAAAATATTTCTCCCATTGTGTTGTCATAAACTGGATTTGAAATATATTTTAATAAAATCAAAATTTCAAAAGTTTTTAACTGCTGAAGATGTTTGTGTTTGGAACGCCTATGACTTGTGATTTGAAAATACAGTTTATGAGAACAACTTTGCGTTTGAATTGTCTTGAGTTGGAAGAAAGAAAGTCCAAGGAGTCGCTCAAAAAAATTACTTTGACGGATTCCCTAGAGCATTTTGAAGAAAAAGACCCCAGTAGCATAAACTGTTAATATAAAAACAGGGGGTGGACCCACCATAACATTCACTTTAAGGTAAGAAACGGTCTGTGTTCCTTATTTTATTGGTGGGATCATATGATAGAACTTGTCTATGTTTTGGCAGTTCCCTAAAGCTCTGTTAACTGTGTCATACTAACTTAGTGTCTGGTTTTTCCATAGCCAGTTTCGACCGACAGGAGTTGCGTTTTGCGTTGTGTTTTGGAAAACGTACAAAATATTTCTCAAGATGTTCAATACTTTTAACCTAAAATATTTCTCCCCCGTTATTTTATAATGCATTGGATTTGAAATATCCTTTAATAAAATCGTAATTTCAAAGGTTTTAACTGTTGAACTTGTCTTGAGTCTGGAACGCCCCTTCTTAAATGCGGCTTATGAAGAAAACAACTTGGGGTTTGAATTGGCTTGCGTTGCGGCAAAGCCCACGGAATACCATGAAAATATTACTTCGACGGCTTCCCTAGAGATTTTCATAGAAAACCTTCAGTAGCATGAGCCGTTACCATTAAAACAACGAATATACACACCCATCATCACGTTTGCATTAAGGTAAGAAACGGCCTGTGGTCCTTAATTTATTTGTGAGATCAGATGATAGAACTTTTATAGAACGTCTATGTTTTGCCACGCTTGTAACATAACTTAAGAAGTGCATTTCTATCACCTAGTTAAGCCCGATCGATAATGTTTTAGTTTTTAACGAATACTAGTTTCTGTTGGGCCTCGCCTTAGAGGCGCGTCAATATATTTTCCATTTAAAGACGGTGAATCGGCCGTGTTCGTGTCTTTTCCTTTAAGGTAGGTGAGGCAATGTGGTCCTAATTTTGTTAGCTATGTCTTCTGTTTCATATTAATTTAGTATCTGGTTTGCTAGTAGCCAGTTTCGACCGACAGTAATTGCCCTTTGCTTTGTGTTATGTAAAATGTTCAAAATACTTCTTGAGATGTACAGTATTTTAATATAAAATATTTTTGCATTGTTTTGTCATGAATTGGATTTGTAATATGTTGTATTGAAATCAAAATTTCAAAAGTTTCTAATTGTTGAAGATGTATGATTTTGGAAAGCCTCTTTAAAAATGCAGTTTATGAAGAGAACAAGATTGGGTTTGAATTGAATTGCGTTGCGACAAATCCTTCGGAGTCGCATAAAAAAAATATTCACGGCTTTGCTAGAGCATTCCATAGAAAAAGTCCCAGTAGTAAAAAACCGTTGCTAAAAAGAGCGGATGAACAAAAATCATCACGTTTGCATTGACGTAAGAATTGGGCTGTGACCTTTATTTTGTCGGGGGTATCAGATGATTGAACTAGTCTTTGTACCTTTTTATGTTCATTTATTTCTCTGTGTTTTGCCACCTATGTTGGAAACTGAAGAAGTGAATTTCTCTCAACTAGTTTCGCTAGATCGCTAATGTTTTAGTTTTGACAAATACCAATTTGTGCTGGGCTGCTCCTCAGTGGTGCCGATTACTGAAACTATGTAAAGCTCTTATTGACGACATATTTTTTTCATCTCAAGACGGGCATATGTTCGCTAAAATAAAAAGTTCCTTTGTATGTTTCCGTAAAATGGACTCTGATTCCTATCTTTTGAAAATGTTCATCGCGTTCTGGTCACGCGTATGGAACATTTCGTTTGATGTTTCTCATTTTAACTTGAAATATTTCTCCCTAAGTTGTGTTATAGAGTGTCTTTAAATGTCCTTAAACATAAAAATCAACTCCAGAAAACGTATGTATTAAGAAAGCCCAAAAGTTTTCGTTTAAAAATTTATTTTCTAAAGTGAACAATTTTCGATTTGCGTTGAGTATCGTTACGTCGAGGCACTCGACCTGAAAATAATTGCTTTGACGGCTTCTGTAGTGCTCTTCAAGGAAAATGTTTCAGTTGCATAAACCATTACTATATATGATCAGCAGATTGGCCGTGTTCCTTTCTTTGGCTGTAAGGAAAGTAACAGACTGAGGTCCTAATAATTGTTAGTCATGTTAACTTAGTATCTGGTTTTCTAGTAACCTGTTTCGACCGACAGTTTGGCATTGTGTTCTGGTAACACACATACAAAATAATCCCCCAGATATTCATTATTTTTAACTTAAAATATTTCTTGCAATGTTTTGTTATTAATTGGATTTGAAGTATCTTACAATAAAATGAAAATTTGAACGTTTTTAACTGTTGAAGATGTCTGAATTTGGAACGCCTCGAATTGTTCTTTGAAAATACGGCACATGAGAACAACTTTGGGTTCGAATTGTCTTGGGTTGGGAGAAAGCCCATGGAGTCGCTCAAAAAAAATACTTCGACGGCTTCCCCAGAGCATTTCATAAAAAAAGACCCCAGTAGCGTAAACCGTTTATATTAAAACAGCGGATGGACACCCATCGTCACATTCGCGTTAAGGTAAGAAACGGGCCGTGGTCCACATTTTATTGATTTTAGTGGCGTGATCAGATGATAGAACTTGTCTATGTTTTGTCACGGATGTAAGATAACTAAAGAAGTGCATTTCCCTCACCCGGATTAGTACGATCGCTGATGTTTTTGTTTTGACGAATACTAATTTCTGTTGCGCTGCGCCCTTGTGGCGAGAAAATATATTTTCCATTTAAAGAGGGGGGTCCGGCCGTGTTCGTTTCTTTAGCTTTAAGGTAAGGGCCGGACTGTGGTCCTAATTTTGTTAGTTATGTTTGCTGTTTTATATTAATTTTGTATCTAGTTTTCTAGTAGCCAATTTCGTCCGACCAGAAAGGAGTTTTGCGTTGTTGATTTTTGAAAATCGTACAAAATATTTCTCAAGATGTTTAGTATTTATAACTTAAAATATTTCTCCCATTGTTTTATAAGGAATTTGATTGAAAACGACTTTTAATAAATTCAAAATTTCAAAAGTTTTTGAAATCACATTATCACGTTTGCATTAAGGTAAGAAACGGTCTGTGGTCCTTATTTCGTTAGTGCTATCAAGTGATAGACGTTGCCTTGACGCCTTTTAATGTTCATTTATGTCTATGTTTTTCCATGAATGTAAGATGAGTGAAGAATTGCATTTCTGTAACCTACTTTCGCTCGATCGCTAATGTTTTAGTATTGACAAATACCAATTTCTGTTGGGCTGCGCCTCAGGGTTGCCATTACTCAAACTTTGTAAAAGCTCTTGTTGGTGATATATTTTTCATTTCAAGAAAGCCATATGCCCGCTAAAATAAAAAGGTCATCTGTATGTTTCCGTAAAATGGAAATTGTTTATTACAAGAACGTTTATCTTTTGAAAATGTTCATCGCGTTCTAGCCGCGCGTATAGAACATTTCTTGAAATGTTTCTCATTTCAAATTAAAATCTTTTTCCCTGAGTTGTGTTACAGTTACCTTTAAACAAAATCAACTCTACAACATGTCTGTGTCTAGAAAGAATCAAAGGTTTCGTTCGAAAATTCAGCTTGCAAGGTGAACAATTTAAGATTTGAGTTGAGTATTGTACGTCAGGGCAGGGCCCCATTTTCCCTGGAAATAATTGCATCGACGGCTTCCCAAGGGCTCTTCAAAGTAAATGTTTCAGTAGCATAAACCATTATTTTATGATCATCAGATTAGTCGTGCTCCTTTCTTTGGCTAAAGGGTAAGTAACAGACTGTGGTCCTAATATTTGTTAGTTTTGTCAGCTCTGTCATATTAACGTTGTATCTGGTTTTCCAGTAACCACTTTCGACCGACAGCAGTTGCGTTTTGCGATGTTTCCTGTTAACACGTAAAAAATATTTCCCCAAGATATTCAGTATTTTTAACTTAAAATATTTCTCCAATTGTTTTGTCATAAATTGGATTTAAAATATCTTTCAATAACATCAAAATTTCAAAAGTTTTCAACTGTTGACGATATCTGCGTTTTCCTTTGAAAATACAGCTTAAGAGAACAACTTTGGGTTCGAATTGTCTTGCGTTGGGATAAAACCTAATGAGTTGCTTAAAAAAATTATTTCGACGGCTTCCCTAGAGCATTTTGTAGAAAAAGACCCAGCAGCATAAACCCTTAATATGAAAACAGCGGATGGACATCTATCATCACATTCGCGTTAAGGTGTATTGGAGACTTGGGGGTGCGTTACAGCAATAAAAAATGTTTAGAATAAAACCCTACACTCCAAGCCTTTTGCTTTTTGTCCACATAAAATCCTAAGTTGTTTGTTGCAAAATCCCACTGTCTGTCGCAAAATAGTCAATGAAATACAGTCAAATTGTTCTTGAAAGGTGGTATATTACAAATGATGAGGCATCAAAACGGTGAAAATAATGGTGAATTCGTTACGAGGGAACAGCAGTGTTGCAAACAATAAATCCAGCAGTAATAGTTCCAAGTTGTTAGTGAAATTAAATGACTACCGAAGTGGCTAATAGACCGAATTAGGTATCCTAGTAAATGGTTGGCCTAGTGGTCCGAGTGGAAAGTGGGTAGTGGGAAGTGGGTTTCCCAAAATTGACCAACCGAGAATCGATTAGATAAAGTTCTAAATATCAAAATATTAATTTAAGTAAAGTGTTTCCAGAAAGTCTAACCAGTAAATATTAATAAACAATCTAACCTGAAAACACAATAAAAAGGTATCTAACCGATAACACATTCCTAACTAACAGGAAGTTGCGCTCATTAACATTAAATAAGGGCCAAACCTGTTCACAATACAAAATCAAAACGCAAGTTCATAAAAGGCGCTTCCAGAATCGACACAGATGCGCTTTGCGGGTAACTTGTCTGAACATGCCCAAGAACAGCAATATGACGTCGTCACACACGCTGTAGCTCATGAATGGACTTCGCGTAGTAAATAAAATGAACAACAACAAACAGTCCATAACAAGGTGAGAAACTGGCAGTGGTCCGTATTTTAATGTTGGGATCAGATGATAGAACTTTTCTATGTTTGGCCCAGGATGTGAGATGACTGAAGAAGTGCATTTCTCTTACATAGTTTAGCCCGATCGCTAATGTTTTAGTTTTGACGAAGACTAATTTTCTGTTGGGCTGCGCCTCAGTGGCTCGACAATATATTTTACATTCAAAGACGGTGAATCGGCCGTGTTCGTTTCTTTTGCTTTTAAGTAAGTGTCGGACTGGGGTCCTAATTTTGTTAGTTATGTCTGCTGTTTCATATTAACTTAGTGTTTGGTTTGCTAGTAGCCATTTCCGTCCGACAGGAAATGCGTTTTGCCTTGTGTTTTGGAAAACGCAAAAAATGTTTCATAAGATGTTCAGTATTTTTAAACTTAAATATTTTTCCCCATTGTTTTGTCATGAATTGAATTTGAAATATCTTTTAATTAAATCAAAATTTCGAAAGTTTCCAACTGTTGAAGATGTATGATTTTGGAACGCCCATTCAAAAATGCAGTTTATGAAGAGAACAACTTTGGGATGGAATTGGCTTGCGTTGCGACAAAGTCCTCGGAGTCGCATAAAAAATACTCGACAGCTTTGCTGGAGCTTTTCATAGAAAAAATCCCAATAGCATAAACCGTTACCATAAAAACAGCAGATGGACACCAATCATGATGTTTGCTATGTCTATGTTTTGACACGGAAGGAAGATCACTGACGAAGTGCATTTCTGTCACCTAATTTCGTTCGATCGCTAATGTTTTTAGTTTCGACGAATACCAATTTCTGTTGGTATGCATCTCTGGATCGCCGATTACTCAAGCTTTGTAAAACCTCTTGTCGACGATATATTTTCCATCTTAAGACGGCCATATGCTTTCTGTAATAAAATGTTCATCTGAACCTTTCCGTAAAATAGACTATTTCGAGAAACTGCTATCTTTTGAAAATGTTCACCGCGTTCTTGCTTCGCGTACGGAAAATTTCTGAAGATCTTTCTTATGTCAACTTTAAATATTTCTCCCATGGCTGTGTCACACAGTGGCTTTAAATGCCTTTAAAAAGAATCAAAAGTTCTTCAAATAAAGTTCCAATAGCATAAACCATTACTATAAGATCAGCGGATCGGCCGTATTCATTTCTTCCATTATAACGTAAGAAACGGAAAGTGGTCCTAGTTTTGTCACCTGTGTCATATTAACTTATGTGGTAAAAATTATTGCAGTACCTAATTGTGACGTATTTAAGTTCCAGTACTATTCATGTAAATTTAAATCTTATCTATCGCTGATCTACCGCCAAGATTACGTGATCCTGAATTGGTTGATTACTTTGTTTACGTCAGGCTCACTTGTTGCCTTGTATCTAGCATTTACTGTTCAGTTGACTTTGTGCTCAGTCGTGAAAGAGTTGATTAAAGCCTAAGCTGGATTCTAGAGTTGTAATTTGAATTGTATACTGCCATAGGTTACCACAACTTAATATCCAGATTTCTTATTTTGTTAGTTTTGACAGCTATGTCAGTCTTTACTGCATTGTGAGCACGGCTTATAAATTTTTTTTCGTCATGTTTGCGGCTTAAATTCAAGGGCGGATTACATTCGAAGTCGGCTTACATTTTTTTCGTTGCGATGATAAATCTCGGTGAAATTATCGCTGATGATTACAATGACAATATTGAGCGTGAGATTTTAAATAAACCTGTAAACAGTTTCAGCTCTGTGTGGTGTTTTTGATAAGCTAAGGAGACGGTATAGAATTTATCGCAAGTGCTCCATCATACGCGAAATCAAGAACGGGCACCAGTAGCCATGCTTTAATTTCCGCGCACACCCAAATATCCTAAAACCCATATAGGTACCGGTACGGTATATCACATGCGGCTCACAATCAAGGGCGGCTTACAATTGTATAAATACGGTATTAACTTAGTATCTTGTTTTCTACTAGCCAGTTTTGACCAACAGGAGTTGTGTTGTGTGTTTCGAACACGTACAAATATTACTCATGATGTTAAGTACTTTTGACTTAAAATATTTTTCCCATTGTTTTTTCTCGGGAATTGGATTTGAAATATCTTTTGATAAAATCAAAATTTCAAAAGTTTTTAATTGTTGAAGATGTCTGAATTTTGAACGCCTCCAAGTTGTCATTTAAAAATACAACTGATGAGACCAACCTTAGGTTCGAATTGGCTTGCGTTGCGACAAATCCCACGGAGTCCCATAACAAAATTTCTCCGTGGATTCCGTAGAGCATTTCATAGAAAAAGTCCCAGTAGATTAGCTGTGGTCCTTATTTTATTGGAGGTTCAGATTATAGAACTTGTCTTTGCACCTTTTCAAGTTCATATATGGCTATGTTTTGCCGCGGATGTAAGAAAACTGACGAAGTTCATTTCTATCACCTAGTTTCGCCCGATTGCTAATGTTTCGGTTCTGACGAATACCAATTCCAATTAGGTTTCGCCTCAGGGTCGTTGATTTCTCAAGTTTTTTGAAAGCTCTTGTCAGCGATATATTTTCCATTTAAAGACGGAAATATGCTCGCTAAAATAAAAAGTTCATCTGAATGTTTCCGAGATATGGACTATGTTTATTTCAAGAAACTGCTATCTTTTGAAAATGTTCATCGCGTTCTCGCCGCGAGTGCGGAACATTTCTTGAGATGTTTTTCATGTCAACTTAAAATATTTCTCCCTTGGTTTTGTCACACAGTGGCTTTAATTCCCTTTAAAAATAATCAAATTTAGCCCTAGAAAATGTCTGTGTTTGGAATGCCTCAGAGTTTTCGTTTGAAAGTAAAGCTTGTGGAGGGAACAATTTTAAATTTGAGTTGGGTGTCGTTACGCCAAGGCGCTAGGAATTACCTGAAAAAAATGCATGGACAGCTTCCTTAAAGTTCTTCAAAGAAAATGTTCGAGTAGCATTAATCATTACTATAAAATACAGCGGATCGGCCGTGTTTCGTTTCTTTTACTTTAAGGTAAGTAACGGGCTGTGGTCCTAATTTTTTTGGTTTGGTAGCAACTGTGACATATTAACTTAGTGTCTGGTTTTCTAGTATCCAATTTTGACCGACAGGAGTTGCGCTAAGTTTTGGGAACACGTACAAAATATTACTCATGATATTAAGTATTTTTAACTTAAAATATTTCTCCCATTGTTTTGTCAAGAATTGGATTGGAAATATTTTTATTGAAATCAAAATTTCAAAAGTTTTTAACTGTTGAAGATGTCCGAGTCTGGGAAACTCCTTTTAAAATGCAGCTTAGGGAGAGAACAACTTTGGTTTTGAATTGGCTGGCGCCGCGACAGAGCCCACGGACTCGCATGGAAAATACCTGAAAGGATTACCAGGAGCTTGTTATAGAAAAATCCCCAGTAGCATTAATCAATACCATAAAAACAGCGCTGCGACAAAGCCACAGAAACGCATGAAACAATTACTTCGAAGGCTTCCCTAGAGCTTTTCATAGAAAAAGCCCCAGTAGCATGAACCGTTACTATAAAAACAGCGGATGGACACCCATTATCACGTTTGCATTAAGGTAAGAAACCAACTGTGGTCCTTATTTTGTTAGTGGTATTAGATGATAGAAGTTGTCTTGGCACCTTTTTATGTTCATTTATGTCTATGTTTTCCCATGGATGTAAGATAAGATTTCTGTCACCTAGTTTCGCTCGATCACAAATGTTTCAGTTTGACGTACACCAATTTATGTTGGGCTGCACCTCAGGGTTGCTGATTTCTCAAACTTTATAAAAGCTCTTGTTAACGATATATTTTCCATTTCAAGACGGCCATATGCCCGCTAAAATAAAAAGTTCATCTGTATGTTTCCGTAAAATGGAATCTGTTTATTTCAAAAAACTTCTATCATTTGAAAATGTTCATCGTGTTCTAGCAGCGAGTATAGAACATTTCTTGAGATGTTTCTAATTTAAACTTAAAATATTTCTCCCTGAGTTGTGTTACAGAGGGGCTTTGAATGCCTTTAAGAAAAATCAACTCTAGAACTTGTCTGTGTTTGGAAAGCTTTAAAGATTTCGTTCGAAAATTCAGCTTGTGAAGTGAACTATTTTAGAATTGAGTTGTGTCGTTACGTCAAGGCCCTCGGAGTTACCTGAAAATAATTGAATGGACGGCTACCCAAGAGCTATTCAAAGAAAATGTTTCAGTAGCATAAACCATTACTATATGATCAGCAGATTGGCCGTGTTCCTTTCATTGGCTATAAGGCAAGTAACAGACTGTGGTCCTTACAATTGTTAGTGTTGTAAACTCTGTCATATCAACTTAGTATCTGGTTTTCTAGTAACCAGTTTCGACCGACAGCAGTTGCGTTTTGCGTTGTGTGCTGATAACACGTACAAAATATTCCCCAAGATATTCAGTATTTTTAACTTAAAATATTTCACCCATTGTTTTGTCTTGAATTAGATTTGAAATATATTTTAATAAAATCTAAATTTCAAAAGTTTTTAAATGCTAAAAATGTTCGAGTTTGGGACGCCTCTGACTTGTCATTTGAAAATACAGTTAATGAGAACAACTTTGGGTTTGAATTGTCTTGGGTTGGGACAAAAGTTCAAGAAGTCGCTCAAAAAAATTACTTCGAATTCTTCCCTAGAGCATTTCAAGGAAAAATACCCAGTAGCATAAGCCGTTAATATAAAAACAGCGGATGGACATCCATCATAACATTCGAGTTAAGGTAGGAAACGGACTGTGGTCCTTATTCATTGTTGGGATCACATGATAGAACTTGTCTGTTTTAACAGTTCCCTAGAGCTCTGTCAGCTGTTTCATACTAACTTGGTGTCTGGTGTTCCGTTAGCTAGTTTCGACCCACAGGAGTTGCGTTTTGCGTTGTGTTTTGGTAAAAGTAAAAAATATTTCTTAAGATGTTCAGTAATTTTAACTTAAAATATGTCTCTCGTTGTTTTATAATGCATTAGATTTGAAATAACTTTTAATAAAATCGAAATTTCAAAGCTTTTTACTGTTGGAATTGTCTTGAGTATGGAAAACCCTTCTAAAATGCAGCTTATGAAGAGAACAGCTTTCGGTTTGAATTGGCTTGCGCTGCGACAATGCACACTGAGCATGGAAAAATTACTTCGACGGCTTACCAAGAGCCCCAGTAGGATAAACGTAACTATAAAAACAGCGGATGGACACTCATTTTCACTTTTACGTTGAGATAAGATATGGGCTGTGGTCCTGTGCTGTGGTTGGTGGTATAGGATGATAGAAGTTGTCTTGGTACCTTCTTATGTTCATCTATGACTATGTTTTTCCACGGATGTAAGATTTGCATTCCTGACACCTAGTTTCGCTCGATTGCTAAGGATTTAGGATTGACAAATACCAATTTCTGTTAGGCTGCGCTTCAGGGGCGCCTATTACTCTTGTAAAAGCTCTTTTCGACGATATATTTTCCATTTAAAGACGGCCACATGCTAGCTAAAACAAAAAGTTTATCTGGATCGTTCCGTAAAATTGACTCTGTTCATGAAACTGTTATCTTTTGTGTATGTTCATCGCCTTCTGGCCGCGCGTACGGAACATTTATTTTGAAGTTTCTAATTTTGACTTAAAATATTTCTCTCTTAGTTGTGTCACAAAGTTGCTTTAAATGCCTTGAAAATAAACTATAAAAAATGTCTGTATTTGGAGAGTTCCAAAGTTTTCGTTCGAAAATTCGGCTTGCGAAGTGAACAATATTAGATTTGAGTTGGATGTCGTTACGTCAAGCCGGCGGAGTGACCTGAAAAAATTGCATGGAAGCTCCCCAAAAAAAGTTCAAGTAGCATAAACCATTACTATAAGAACAGCGGATCGACCTTGTTCCTTTCCCTGGCTATAAGGTAAACAACAGACTGTATTCCTAATTTTTTTAGTTTTGTCATCTCTGCCATATTGACATTGTCTTTAGTTTTCTAGTTGCCAGTATCGAACGACAGGAGTTGCGTTTTGCGTTGTGTTTTGGAACCATGTACAAAATACTTCTTAAGATATTCAGTATTTTTAACTTGAAATATTTCTCCCTTTGTTTTGTCATAAAGTGGATTCGAAAGAAATTTCAAAAGTTTTTAACTGTTTAAGATGTCTGAGTTTGTAACGCCTCTGAGTTGTCCTTTTAAAATACAGCTTACAAGAACAAATTTGTATTAAAAACGGCTTGCATTGAGACAAAGCCTAAGGATTGTTTGAAAAATAACTTCGACGGCTTTCCCAAAGCATTTCATAGTTCAAGTCCCAGTAGCATAAAGCGTTACTATGAAAACAGCGGATGAAAAGCAATCATCACGTTTGTAATAATGTACGAAAGGGGATGTGGTCCTTATTTTTTTTTTTTTGAAGATGATAGAACTTGTCTTTGCACCTTTTTATGTTAATTTATGTCTATGCTTTGCCATTGATGTAAGAAACTGAAGAAGTGAATTTCTGTCAACTAGTTCTTTTCGATCGATAACCTTTCAATTTTGACGAATACCCTTTTCTGTTGGTCTGCGCCAGAGCAGTGCCAATTACTCAAACTTGTAATAAAAAATATTTTCCAAAATATTCAGTATTTTTCTCCCAAATGTATTTCTCTCATTGTTTTGTCATAAATTGGATTTGAAATATCTTTTGATAAAATCAAAATTTCAAACGTTTTTAACTGTTGACGATGTCTGCGTTGTTCTTCGAAAATAAAGCTTAAGAGTACAACTATGGGTTTGAATTGCCTTGGGTTGGGAGAAAGTCCAAGCAGTCGCTCAAAAAAATTACTTCGACGGATTCCCTAGAGCATTTCAAAGAAAAAGACCCAGTAGCATAAACTGTTAATATAAAAAAGGCGGATGGACACCCACCATAACATTCGCTTTAAGGTAAGAAACGGTCTGTGTTCCTTATTTTATTGGCGGGATCACATGATAGAACTTGTCTATGTTTTGGCAGTTCCCTAGAGCTCTGTTAACTGTTTCATACTAACTTAGTGTCTGGTTTTCTAGTAGCCAGTTTCGACCTACAGGAGTTGCGTTTTGCATTGTGTTTTGGAAAGCGTACAAAATATTTCTCCCGTTATTTTATAATGCATTGGATTTGAAATATCTTTTAATAAAATAGAAATTTCAAAGTTTTAACTGTTGAACTTGTCCTGAGTCCGCAACACCCCTTCTAAAATGCGGCTTAGGAAGAGAACAACTTTGGGTTTGAATTGACTTGCGTTGCGCCAAAGCCCACGGAGTAGCATGAAAGTGTTACTTCCACAGCTTCTCTAGAGATTTTCATAGAAAAAGCCTCAGTAGCATGAGCCGTTACCATTAAAACAACGAATATACACCCATCATCACGTTTGCATTAAGGTAAGAAACTGGTTGTAGTCCTTATTTTGTTAATGGTATCAGATGATAGAAGTTGTCTT
The DNA here is from genome assembly GCA_963675895.2 of Styela plicata. NCBI lineage: Eukaryota > Metazoa > Chordata > Ascidiacea > Stolidobranchia > Styelidae > Styela > Styela plicata. The sequence continues at coordinate 55,382 of OZ023148.1, read as the reverse complement.
GGCACCTTTTTATGTTCATTCATGTCTATGTTTTTCCATGGATGTAAGATAACTGAAGAATTCTCATTCTGTCACCTAGTTTCGCTCGATCGCAAATGTTCTAGTATTGACAAATACCAATTTCTGTTGGGCTGCGCGTCAGGGTTGCCGATTTTTCAAACCTTCTTAAAGCTCATGTTGACGATATATTTTCAATTGCAAGACGGCCATATGCCCGCTAAAATAAAAAGTTCATCGGTATGTTTCCATAAAATGGACACTATTTATTTCAAGAAACTTCTATCTTTTAAAATCTGAGTGGCTTTGAATGCCTTTAAGCAATATCAAATCTAAAACATGCCTGTGTTTTGAAAGCCCTAAAGGTTTCGTTCGAAAATTCAGCTTGTGAAGTGAACTATTTTAGATTTAAGTTGTGTCGTTACGTCAAGGCCCTCGGAGTTACCTGAAAATAATTGCATGGACGGCTTCCCGAGAGCTATTCAAAGAAAATGTTTCAGTAGCATAAACCATTACTATATGATCAGCGGATTGGCTGTGTCCCTTTCTTTGGCTATAAGGTAAGTAACAGACTGTGGTTCTTACAAGTGTTAGTTTTATTGTTAGTTGGGAACGCTTCTAAGTTGTCCTTTGCAAATACAGCTTATGAGAACTACTTTGAGTTTGTATTGTCTTGGGTTGAAAGAAAGACCAATGAGTCGCTTAAAAAAATTACTTCTACGCTTCCCTAAAGGATTTCATAGAAAATACCCAGTAGCATAAACCGTCCATATAAAAACAGCGTATGCACACCCATCATCACATTCGCGTTAAGGTAAGAAACGCCTGTGGTCCTTATTTTGTTGGTGGGATAAGATGATAAAACTTGTCTATGTTTGGCCACGGATGTATGATAAATGAAGTAGTGCATTTCGCTCACCTAGTTTATTCCGTTCGCTAATATTTTGGTTTTAACGAAAACTAGTTTTCTGTTGGGCTGCCACAATGTGGATCGGCCGTGCTCGTTTCTTTTGCTTTGAGGTAAGTGCCGGACTGTGGAGCTAATTTTGTTAGTTATGTCTGCTGTTTCATATTAAATAAGTATCTGGTTTGCTAGTAGCAATTTTCGTCCGACAAGAAATGCGTTTTGCGTTGTGTTTTGAAAAACGTACAAAATATTTCTCAAGATGTTCAGTATTTTTAACTTAAAATATTTTCCCCATTGTTTTGTCATAAATTGGATTTGAAATATCTTTCAATAAAATCAAAACTTAAAAAGTTTTCAACTGGTAAAGATGTATGATTTTGGAACGCCTCTTTAAAAATACAGTTGATGAAGAGAAACAACTTTGGGTCGCATAAAGAAGACTCGACGGCTTCGCAAGAGCTTTTTATAAAAAAATTCCCAGTGGCCTAAACCGTTACTATAAAAACAGCGGATGGACACCAATCATCATGTTCGCATCACGTCGGGAAACGGGCTTAAATCCTTATTTTATGGGAGTTATCATATTTTTGAACTAGCCTTTGCTTCCTCTTATGTTCAGCTATGTCTATGTTTTGAGACGGAAGGAAGATTACTGACGAAGTGCATTTCTGTCACCTAATGACGCGCAGTCGCTAACGTTTTAGTTTCGACGAATACTAATTTCTGTTGGGCTGCGCCTCTGGGTCGATTACTCAAGCTTCGTAATAGCTCTTGTCGACGACATATTTTCCATTTAAAGACGGCCATATGTTGGCTATAATAAAAAGTTTATCAGAACGTTTCCTTAAAATGGATTCTGTTTATTTCAACAAACTGCTATGTTTTGAAAATGTTCATCCCGTTCATGTTCCTCGTACGGGAAATTTCTTAAGATCTTTCTCGTGTCGACTTAAAATATTTCTCTCTTGGTTGTGTCATACAGTGGCTTTAAATGCCTTTAAAAAGAATCCAAAGTTCTTCAAAGAAAAAGTTCCAATAGCATAAACCATTTCTATAAGATCAGCGGATCGGCCGTGTCCATTTCTTCTACTATAAGGTAAGTAAAGGACTGTGGTCCTAGTTTTGTTAGTTTTGTCGCATGTGTCATATTAACTTATGTTGTAAAAATTATTTCAACACATAATTGTGAGGTATCTGATTCCCAATACTGTTTATGTGAATTTGAATCTGATCTGTTAGTTGGTAATTGCTTATCTACGCCAAGATTACGTGATCCTAAATTGGTTGATTACTTTGTTTACGTCTGGCTCACTTTTTGCCTTGTATCTAGTACTTACTATTCAGTGACTTTGTGCTTAGCTGTGAAGGAGTTGATTAAACCCTAGTCTTAGTTCCAGAGTTGTAATTTGAATTGTATACTGCAATAGGTTACCATAACTTCGTATCTAGTTTTCTAATTTTGTTAGTTTTGACAGCTGTGTCAGTATTTACTCGATTGTAAGCCGCGGCTTATAATTTTTTCCACCATGTTTGCGGAATGAATTCAAGGGTGGGTATTTACTTGTTAAAAATTTCATCTGTATGTTTCCGTAAAATGGACTCCGTTTATTTCAAGAAACTTCTATCTTTTGAAAATGTTCATTGTGTTCTAGACGTGCGTATGGAACATTTTATGTTTCTCGTTACAACTTAAAATATTTTCCCCGAGTTGTGTTACAGAGAGGAATTAAATGCCTTCAAGCAAAATCAACTCTTGAACATGTCTGTTTTTGGAAAGCCTCAAAGGTTTCGTTTAAAAATTCAGCTTGTGAAGTGATCTATTTTAGATTTTAGTTGGGTGTCGTTGTGTTCAGACCCTCGGAGTAGAACCAGTAGAACCATTACTATATGATCAGCGCATTGGCCGTGTTCATTTCTTTGTCTATACGGTAAATAACAGACTGTGGTCCTAATAATTGTTACTTTGTTCATGTTTGTCATATTAACTTATTATCTGGTTTCCCAGTAACCAGTGTCGACCAACATTAGTTGCGCTTTGCGTTGTGTTCTGGTAACACGTACAAAATATTTCCAAGATATTGAGTATTTTTAACTTAAAATATTTCTCCCATTGTTTTTTCATAAATTGGATTTGAAATATCATTTAATAAAATCAAAATTTCAAAAGTTTATAACTGTTGAAAATGTCCGAGTTTGGAACGCCTCTGAGTTGTCCTTTGAAAATAAAGCTTATGGGAACAGCTATGGGTTTGAATTGTCTTGGGTGGGTTGGGTGAAAGTCCGAGGAGTTGCTTAAAAAAATTAACTCCAGAAATTGTTTGTGTTTGGAAAGCCCTAAAGTTTTCGTGTGAAAGTTCTGCTTGTGAAGTGAAAAAATTTTTATTTGAGTTGGGTGTCGTTACGTTAAGGCCCTCGGAGTTGCCTGAAAATAATTGGATTGACGGTTTCCCTAACGCTCTTCAAAGAAAATATTTCAGTAGCATAAACCATTACTATATGTTTAGCGGATAGGCAGTGTTCGTTTTTTCCCTATAAGGTAAATAAATTACAGGGGTCCTAATTTTGTTAGTTTCCTCAGCTGTGTCATATTGACTTAGTATCTGGTTTTCTAGTATCCAGTTTCGGCATAAAGGTGTTGCGTTGTGTTTTTGGAACACGTACAAAATATTACTCATGATATTAAGTATTTTTAACTCAAAATATTTCTCCCGTTGTTTTGTCATGAATTGGACTTGAAATATCTTTTATTAAAATCAAAATTTCAAAAGTTTTTAAATTTTGAAGATGAATTTTGAACGGCTCTGGAGTTATCATTTGAAAATACAGCTTAAGAGAACAACTTTAGGTTTGAATTGGCTTGCGCTGCAACAAAGCCCACGGACTTACATGGAAAAATTACTTCGGCGGCTTACCAAGCGCTTTTCATAGAAAAAGCCCCATTACAATAAACGGTTACTATAAAAACAGCGAAGGGACACCCATCATCACGTTTGCATTATATTAAGAAAGGGGCTGTGGTCCTTATTTTGTTAGTGGTATCCGATCATAAGTTGTTTTTGCACCTTTCTATGTTCATCTATGTCTATGTTTTGCAACGGATGTAAGATAACTGAAGAATTGCATTTTTTTCACTTCGTTTCGCTCGATCGCTAATGTTTTAGTATTGACGAATACCAATATCTGTTAGGCTGGGCCTCATGGATGCCGATTACTCAAACTTTGTAAAAGCTCTTGTCGTAGATATATTTTCCATTTCAAGACGGCCATATGCCCGCTAAAATAAAAAGTTCATCGGTATGTTTCCATAAAATGGACACTATTTATTTCAAGTGTTTTCCCACGGATATGTTTTTCATTTAGAGACGGCCTTATTTTCGCCGAAATAAAAAGTTGATCTGAAAGTTTCTGTAAAAAAGACACTGCTATCTTTTGTAAATGTTCATCGCGTTTTGTCCGCGCGTACGGAACATATCTTGAGATGCTTTTCATTTCAACTTAAAATATTTCTCTCTTGGTTTCGCAACACACTGGCTTCAAAAGCCTTTAAAAGTAATCAAATTTAGCTCTAGAAAATGTCTCCGTTTGGAAAGCCCCAAAATCTTCGTTTGAAAATAAAGCTTGTGAAGTGAACAATTTTGGACTTGAGTTTCGTCATAGTTTTGTCATCAACTAGATTTGAAATATCTTTTGATTAAAATTTTAAAAGTTTTTAACTGTTGAAGATGTCTGAATTTGGAACGCCTCTATGTTGTCCTTAGAGAATACAGCTTATGAGAACAACTTAGGGTTTGAATTGACTTGCGTTGCGATAAACCCCATGGAGTAGCATAAAAAAATTACTTCGACGGCTCCCCAAAAGCATTTTTTAGGAAAAATTCCCCGTATACTAGGATAAACTGTTACAAAAAACAGCGGATAGAAATCAATCTTCACGTTCGCATTAAGAAAAGAACGGGCTGTGGTCCTCATTTCATGAAAGGTATCAGATTTTAGAACATGTCTTTGCATCCTTTTAGGTTCAGCAATGTCTATGTTTTAACACGGAAGGAACTGACGAAGTGCATTACTGTCACCTATTTTTGCTCGATTGCTAACGTTTTAGTTTTGAAGAATACAAATTTCCGTTGGGTCGCGCCACAGAGACGCCGATTACTCAAGCTTTATAAAAGCCCTTGTCAACGATATATTTCCCATTTAAAGACGGTCATATGCTCGCTAATACAAAAAGGTCTTCTGAATGTTTCCGCAAAATGGACTCTGTTTATTTCAGGAAACTGCTATCTTTTGAGTATGTTCATCGCGTTCTGGCCGCGCGTACGGAACATTTATCGATATGTTTTTCATTTTAACTTAAAATATTTTTCCCTTGGTTGTGTCACAGAGTGGATTTAAATGCTTTTAAAAATTCTAAATTTTACGTTAGAAAATTCTGTGTTTGGAAAGCCCCAAAGTTTTCGTTTAAAAATTCAGCGGATCGGCCTTATTGGCCTCATCGGTTTATTTATTTTACCATAAGTTAAGTAACGGACTGAGGCATAGTTTTTTTAGATTTGTCAGCTGTGTCATATTAACTTAGTATCTAGTTTGCTAATACAAGTTTTGACAGAGAAGAGTTGAGATTTGCGTTGCGTCTTGGAAACACGTACAAAATTTTTCTTAAGATATTTACTACTTTTAACTTAACATTTTTTTCCCATTGTTTTTTCATTAATTGGATTTGAAATATCCTTTAATAACATCCAAAATACAAAATTTTTTACCGGTTGAAGATGTCTGAGCTTGGAACGCCTCTCAGTTGTTCTTTGAAATTACAGCTTATGAGAACAACTTTTGGTTTGAATTGGCTTTCGTTAAGACAAAGCCGACGGAGTCGCATTAAAAAATTACTTCGACGGTTTTCCTAGAGCATTTCATAGAAAAAGTCCCAGTAACATAAACTGTAACTATAAAAGCATCAGATGGACACCAATCATCACGTTTTCATTTCATTTTCAAGGAAAGAAACAGGCTGTGATCCTTATTTTGTTAGTGCTATCAAGTGATAGACGTTGTCTTGGCACCTTTTATTTGTGTCTATGTTTTCCATGAATGTAAGATGAGTGAAGAATTGCATTTCTGTCATCTAGTTTTGCTCGATCGCTAATGTTTTAGTATTGACAAATACCAATTTCTTTTGGGCTGCGCGTCAGGGTTGCCGATTTTTCAAACTTTCTTAAAGCTCATGTTGACGATATATTTTCAATTTCAAGACGGCCATATGTCCGCTAAAATAAAAAGTTCATCGGTATGTTTCCATAAAATGGACACTATTTATTTCAAGAAACTTCTATCTTTTGAAATCTGAGTGGCTTTGAATGCCTTTAAGCAATATCAAATCTAAAACATGCCTGTGTTTTGAAAGCCCTAAAGGTTTCGTTCGAAAATTCAGCTTGTGAAGTGAACTATTTTAGATTTGAGTTGTGTCGTTACGTCAAGGCCCTCGGAGTTACCTGAAAATAATTGCATGGACGGCTTCCCGAGAGCTATTCAAAGAAAATGTTTCAGTAGCATAAACCATTACTATATGATCAGCGGATTGGCTGTGTCCCTTTCTTTGGCTATAAGGTAAGTAACAGACTGTGGTTCTTACAATTGTTAGTTTTATTGTTAGTTGGGAACGCTTCTGAGTTGTCCTTTGCAAATACAGCTTATGAGAACGAACAACTTTGAGTTTGTATTGTCTTGGGTTGAGAGAAAGACCAAGAAGTCGCTTAAAAAATTACTTCTACGCTTCCCTAAAGGATTTCATAGAAAATACCCAGTAGCATAAACCGTCCATATAAAAACAGCGTATGCACACCCATCATCACATTCGCGTTAAGGTAAGAAACGCCTGTGGTCCCTTTTTTGTTGGTGGGATAAGATGATAAAACTTGTCTATGTTTGGCCACGGATGTAAGATAAATGAAGTAGTGCATTTCGCTCACCTAGTTTAGTCCGTTCGCTAATATTTTGGTTTTAACGAAAACTAGTTTTCTGTTGGGCTGCCACAATGTAGATCGGCCGTGCTCGTTTCTTTTGCTTTAAGGTAAGTGCCGGACTGTGGAGCTAATTTTGTTAGTTATGTCTGCTGTTTCATATTAAATAAGTATCTGGTTTGCTAGTAGGAATTTTCGTCCGACAAGAAATGCGTTTTGCGTTGTGTTTTGAAAAACGTACAAAATATTTCTCAAGATGTTCAGTATTTTTAACTTAAAATATTTTCCCCATTGTTTTGTCATAAATTGGATTTGAAATATTTTTCAATAAAATCAAAACTTAAAAAGTTTTCAACTGGTAAAGATGTATGATTTTGGAACGCCTCTTTAAAAATACAGTTGATGAAGAGAAACAACTTTGGGTTTGTATTGTCTTGCGTTGCGACAAAGCCCTCGGAGTCGCATAAAGAAGACTCGACGGCTTCGCAAGAGCTTTTTATAGAAAAATTCCCAGTGGCCTAAACCGTTACTATAAAAACAGCGGATGGACACCAATCATCATGTTCGCATCAAGTCGGGAAACGGGCTTAAATCCTTATTTTATGGGAGTTGTCATATTTTGAACTAGCCTTTGCTTCCTCTTATGTTCAGCTATGTCTATGTTTTGAGACGGAAGGAAGATTACTGACGAGGTGCATTTCTGTCACCTAATGTCGCTCAGTCGCTAACGTTTTAGTTTTGACGAATACTAGTTTCTGTTGGGCTGCGCCTCTGGGTCGATTACTCAAGCTTCGTAATAGCTCTTGTCAACGACATATTTTCCATTTAAAGACGGCCATATGCTGGCTATAATAAAAAGTTTATCAGAACGTTTCCTTAAAATGGATTCTGTTTATTTCAACAAACTGCCATGTTTTGAAAATGTTCATCCCGTTCATGTTCCTCGTACGGGAAATTTCTTAAGATCTTTCTCGTGTCGACTTAAAATATTTCTCTCTTGGTTGTGTCATACAGTGGCTTTAAATGCCTTTAAAAAGAATACAAAGTTCTTCAAAGAAAAAGTTCCAATAGCATAAACCATTTCTATAAGATCAGCGGATCGGCCGTGTCCATTTCTTCTACTATAAGGTAAGTAAAGGACTGTGGTCCTAGTTTTGTTAGTTTTGTCGCATGTGTCATATTAACTTGTTGTAAAAATTATTTCAACACATAATTGTGAGGTATCTGATTCCCAATACTGTTTATGTGCATTTGAATCTGATCTGTTAGTTGGTAATTGCTTATCTACGCCAAGATTACGTGATCCTAAATTGGTTGATTACTTTGTTTACGTCTGGCTCACTTGTTGCCTTGTATCTAGTACTTACTATTCAGTGACTTTGTGCTTAGCTGTGAAGGAGTTGATTAAACCCTAGTCTTGGTTCTAGAGTTGTAATTTGAATTGTATACTGCAATAGGTTACCACAACTTAGTATCTAGTTTTCTAATTTTGTCAGTTTTGACAGCTGTGTCAGTATTTACTCGATTGTAAGCCGCGGCTTATAATTTTTTTCCACCATGTTTGCGGAATGAATGCAAGGGTGGGTATTAAATTGTTAAAAATTTCATCTGTATGTTTCCGTAAAATGGACTTCCTTTATTTCAAGAAACTTCTGTCTTTTGAAAATGTTCATTGTGTTCTAGACGCGCGTATGGAACATTTTAGAGATGTTTCTCGTTACAACTTAAAATATTTTCCCCGAGTTGTGTTACAGAGATGAATTAAATGCCTTCAAGCAAAATCAACTCTTGAACATCAATCAACTCTGTTTTTGGAAAGCCTCAAAGGTTTCGTTTAAAAATTCAGCTTGTGAAGTGATCTATTTTAGATTTTAGTTGGGTGTCGTTGTGTTCAGACCCTCGGAGTAGAACCAGTAGAACCATTACTATATGATCAGCGCATTGGCCGTGTTCATTTCTTTGTCTATAAGGTAAATAACAGACTGTGGTCCTAATAATTGTTACTTCGTTCATGTTTGTCATATTAACTTATTATCTGGTTTCCCAGTAACCAGTGTCGACCAACATTAGTTGCGCTTTGCGTTGTGTTCTGGTAACACGTACAAAATATTTCCAAGATATTGAGTATTTTTAACTTAAAATATTTCTCCCATTGTTTTTTCATAAATTGGATATGAAATATCATTTAATAAAATCAAAATTTCAAAAGTTTATAACTGTTGAAAATGTCCGAGTTTGGAACGCCTCTGAGTTGTCCTTTGAAAATAAATGGCTTATGGGAACAGCTATGGATTTGAATTGTCTTGGGTTGGGTGAAAGTCCGAGGAGTGGCTTAAAAAAATTACTTCGATGGCTTCCCCATGGCATTTCATAGAAAAAGACCCAGTAGCATAAACCGTTAATATAAAATCAGCGGTGGGACACCTTTCATCACATATATCTTCCATTTAAAGGGGGTGGCTCGGGCGTGTTCGTTCATTTTGCTTTAAGGTAAGTGTCGGACTATGGTCCTAATTTTGTTAGTTATGTGCGCTGTTTCATATTAACTTAGCATCTAGTTTGCTAGTAGCCAGTTTCGAACGACAAGAAATGCGTTTTGCATTGTGTTTCGGGAAACATAAAAATATTTCTTGATATGTTCAATATTTTTAAATTAAAATATTTTTACCAATGTTGTCTGAAAAAAAAAAACTTTGGGTTGGAATTGGCTTGCGTTGCGACAAAGCTCACGGAGTCAGATAAAAAAACATTCGACTGCTTCGCTCGAGATTTTCATAGAAAAAATCCCAGTGGAATAAACAGTTACTATATAAACCTCGGATGGACACCATTCATTACGTTTCTATTCAGGTAAGAAACCGGCTATGGTTGTTATTTTGTTGGATGTATCAGATGATAGAACTTGTCTTTGCGCCTTTTTATGTTCATGTGTGTTTGTGTTTTCCCACGGATGAAAGATAACTGACTAAGTGCATTTCTGTCACTCCCGTCAAGATGTTTCTTATTTCAACTCAAAATATTTTTCTCAGTTGTGTCACAGAGTGGTTTTAAATGCCTTTAAAAAAATCAACTCCAGAAATTGTCTGTGTTTGGAAAGCCCCAAAGTTTTCGTGTGAAAGTTCTGCTTGTGAAGTGAAAAATTTTTTATTTGAGTTGGGTGTCGTTACGTTAAGGCCCTCGGAATTGCCTGAAAATAATTGGATTGACGGTTTCCCTAACGCTCTTCAAAGAAAATATTTCAGTAGCATAAACCATTACTATATGTTTAACGGATAGGCAGTGTTCGTTTTTTTCCTATAAGGTAAATAACTCACAGGGGTCCTAATTTTGTTAGTTTCCTCAGCTGTGTCATATTGACTTAGTATCTGGTTTTCTAGTATCCAGTTTCGGCATACAGGTGATGCGTTGTGTTTTTGGAACACGTACAAAATATTACTCATGATATTAAGTATTTTCAACTCAAAATATTTCTCCCGTTGTTTTGTCATGAATTGGACTTGAAATATCTTTTATTAAAATCAAAATTTCAAAAGTTTTTAACTTTTGAAGATGAATTTTGAACGCCTCTGAGTTATCATTTGAAAATACAGCTTAAGAGAACAACTTTAGGTTATAATTGGCTTGCGCTGCAACAAAGCCCACGGACTTACATGGAAAAATTTCTTCGGCGGCTTACCAAGCGCTTTTCATAGAAAAAGCCCCATTACAATAAAGGGTTACTATAAAAAAAAAGCGAAGGGACACCCATCATCACGTTTGCATTATATTAAGAAAGGGGCTGTGGTCCTTATTTTGTTAGTGGTATCCGATCATAAGTTGTTTTTGCACCTTTCTATGTTCATCTATGTCTATGTTTTGCCACGGATGTAAGATAACTGAAGAATTGCATTTTTTTCACTTCGTTTCGCTCGATCGCTAATGTTTTAGTATTGACGAATACCAATATCTGTTAGGCTGGGCCTCATGGATGCCGATTACTCAAACTTTGTAAAAGCTCTTGTCGTAGATATATTTTCCATTTCAAGACGGCCATATGCTCGCTAAATTAAAAATTTCATCTGAATGTTTCCGTAAAATTGACTCTGTTTACTTTAAGAAACTTCTATCTTTTGATATTGTTCTTCGTGTTCTAGCCGCGCGTATAGAACATTTCTTGAGCTGTTTTTCATTTCCACTTGAAATATTAATCCCCGAGTTGTGGCTTTAAATGCCCTTAAATAAAAGCAACTTTAGAACATATCTGTGTCTGGAAAGTCTTAAAGCTTTCGTTTGAAAATTCAGCTTGCGAAGTGAATAATTTAAGATTTTAGTAGGGTGTTGTACGTCAAGGCCCTCGGAGTTACCTGAAAATAGTTGCATGGACGGTTTCTTAAGGGCACTTCAAAGAAAATGTTTCGGCAGCATGAACCATTCCTATATGATCAGCATATTAGCCGTGTTCCTTTCTTTGGCTATAAGGTAAGTAACGGTCTGTGGTCCTAATATTCGTTAGTTTTGTCAGCTCTGTCATATTAACTTTGTATCTGGTTTTCTAGTAACCACTTTCAACCAACAGGAGTTGCGTTTTGCGTTGTTTTCTGTAAACACGTAAAAAATATTTCGCAAGATATTCAGTATTTTATCTGAAAATATTTCTCCCATTGTTTTGTCATAAATTGGATTTGAAATATGTTTTAATAAAATAAAAATTTCAAACGTTTTTAAATGTTGACGTTGTCTGTGTTGTCCTTTGAAAATACAGCTGAAGTGAACAACTTTGGGTTTGAATTGGCTTGCGCTGCGACAAATCCCACTGACTCGCATGGAAAAATTACATCGAAGGCTTTACCAGAGCTTTTCAGATAAAAAGCCCCAGTAACATAAACCACTAATATAAAAACAACAAATGGACACACACCCATCATCACATTCGCGTCAAGGTAAGAAACTGGCTATGGTCCTTATTTTTATGTTGGGATCAGATGATAGAACTTGTCTATGTTTTGTCACGGATGTAAGATAACTGAAGAAGTGCAATTCTCTCACCTAGTTTAGCCCGATCGCTAATGTTTTAATTTTGACGAATACTAATTTCTGTTGGGCAGCGTCTCAGAGCGCTACAACATATTTTCCATTTAAAGACAGTGGATCGGCCGTGTTCATTATTTTTTTGGTTTAAGGTAAGTGTCGGACTGTGGTCCTAATTTTGTTAGTTATGTCTGGTGTTTCATAGTAACTAAGTGTCTAGTTTGCTAGTAACAAATTTTGTCCGACAAGAAATGCGTTTTGCGTTGTGTTTTGGAAACGTACTAAATATTTCTTGAGCTGTTTAGTATTTCAAATTTAAAATATTTTTCCCATTGTTTTGTCATGAATTGGATTTGAAATATCTTTTAATAAAATCAAAATTTAAAAAATTTCTAACTGTTGAAGATGTATAATTTTGGAACGCCCCATTAAAAATGCAGTTTTTGAAGAGAACAACTTTGGGTTTGAATTTGCTTGCGTTGCGACAAAGTCCTCGGAGTCACATAAAGAATTATTCAAAGGCTTCGCTAGAGCTTTTCATTGAAAAAATCCCAGCAGAATAAATAGTTACTATAAAAACAGCGGATGGACAACGTTAAACACGTTTGCATTGAGGTAAGTTGTTATTGCACCTTTTTGTTCATCTATGTTTGTGTTTTCCCACGGATGAAAGATAACAGACTAAGTGCATTTCTGCCACCTGGTTTCATTCAGGTTCGCAGATTAATAAGGCTTTGTAAAAGCCTTTGTTACTCAGGCTTTGTGAAAGCTCTTGTCAACGATATGTTTTTTATTTAGAGACGGCCTTATTTTCGCTGAAATAAAAAGTTGATCTGAAAGTTTCTGTAAAAAGGACTCTGTTTTATTGCAAGAAACTGCTATCTTTTGAAAATGTTCATCGCGTTTTGTCCGCGCGTACGGAACATATCTTGAGATGCTTTTCATTTCAACTTGAAATATTTCTCTCTTGGTTTCGCAACACACTGGCTTCAAAAGCCTTTAAAAATAATCAAATTTAGCTCTAGAAAATGTCTCTGTTTGGAAAGCCCCAAAGTTTTCGTTTGAAAATAAAGCTTGCGAAGTGAACAATTTTAGATTTGAGTTTCGTCATAGTTTTGTCATAAATTGGATTTGAAATATCTTCCGATAAAATCAAAATTTTAAAAGTTTCAACTGTTGAAGATGTCTGAAGAAGAGCATGTCCCCAAGAGCATTTTATAAAAAAAGCCACTCCCCCCCAGTAGGATGACCCGTTATAAAAAATCAGCGGATGGACACCAATCTTTACGGCCTTGTTTATTTCTTTTACTATAAGTTAAGTGACGGACTGAGGCATAGTTTTTTTAGATTTTTGAGCTGTGTCATATTGACTTAGTATCTAGTTTTGTAATGCAAGTTTCAAAAGAGAAGAGTTGAGATTTACGTTGAGTCATATTAACTTAGTATCTAGTTTTCTAATGCAAGTTTCAAAAGAGAAGGGTTGAAATTTGTGTTGTGTCATATTAACTTAGTATCTACCTTTCTAATGCAAGTTTCAAAAGAGAAGAGTTGAGATTAGGGTTGAGTCATATTAACTTAGTATCTAGTTTTCTAATGCAAGTTTCAAAAGAGAGGAGTTGAGATTTACGTTGAGTCATATTAAATTAGTATCTAGTTTTCTAATGCAAGTTTCAAAAGAGAAGAGTTGAGATTAGAGTTGTGTCATATTAACTTAGTATCTAGTTTTCTAATGCAAGTTTCAAAAGAGAAGAGTCGAAATTTGTGTTGTTTCATATTAACTTAGTATCTACTTTTCTAATGCAAGTTTCAAAAGAGAAGAGTTGAGATTAGGGTTGAGTCATATTAACTTAGTATCTAGTTTTCTAATGCAAGTTTCAAAAGAGAGGAGTTGAGATTTACGTTGAGTCATATTAAATTAGTATCTAGTTTTCTAATGCAAGTTTCGACAGAGAGGAGTTGAGATTTGCGTTGTGTCATATTAACTTAGTATCTAGTTTTGTAATGCAAGTTTCAAATAAGAGGAGTTGAGATTTACTTTGAGTCATGTTAAATTAGTATCTAGTTTTCTAATGCAAGTTTCAAAAGAGAAGAGTTGAGATTAGGGTTGTGTCATATTAAATTAGTATCTAGTTTTCTAATGCAAGTTTCAAAAGAGAGGAGTTGAGATTAGGGTTGTGTCATAATAACTTAGTATCTAGTTTTCTAATGCAAGTTTCAACAGAGAGGAGTTGAGATTTACGTTGAGTCATATTAAATTAGTATCTAGTTTTCTAATGCAAGTTTCGACAGAGAGGAGTTGAGATTTGCGTTGTGTCATATTAACTTAGTATCTAGTTTTGTAATGCAAGTTTCAAAAGAGAGGAGTTGAGATTTACTTTGAGTCATGTTAAATTAGTATCTAGTTTTCTAATACAAGTTTCGACAGAGAAGAGTTGAGATTTACGTTGTGTCATATTAACTTAGTATCTATTGGTAACTATTTTAGATTTGATTACGGTGTCGTTACTTCAAGGCCCTCGGAGTTACCTGAAAATAATTGCATGGACTGCTTCCCAACAGCTATTCAACGAAAATGTTTCAGTAGCATAAACCGTTACTATAAGATCAGCGGATTGGCCGTGTCCCTTTCTTTGGTTTAAGGTATGTAACAGACTGCAGTCCCCCCTACAATTGTTAGTTTTGTGAACTCTGTCATATTAACTCAGTATATTGTTTTCTAGTGGCCAGTTTCGGCCGACAGGAGTTGCGTTTTACGTTGTGTTTTGGGAAACGTACAAAATATTTCTCAAGATGTTCAGTATTTTTAACATAAAATATTTCTCCCATTGTTTTACAATGAATTGTATTTGAAATGTCTTAATGAAGCTTATGAAGAGAACAACTTTGGGCTTGAATTGGCTTGCGCTGTGACAAAGCCCACAGAATCGCATGAACAAAATTACTTCGAAGGCTTCCTAGAGCTTTCATAGAAAAAGCCCCAGTAGCATAAACCGTTATTATAAAACACAGCGGATGGACACCCATTACCACGTTTGCATTAAGGTAAGAAAGGGGCTTTGGACCATATTTTGTTAGCGGTATCAGATGAAAGGAGTTGTCGTGGCACCTTTTTATGTTCATATATGTCTATGTTTTTCCATGGATGTAAGATAACTGAAGAACTGCATTTCAGTCACCTAGTTCCGCTCGGTCGCTAATGTTTTCTTGTTGACAATATATTTTCCATTTCAAGACGGCCATATGCCCGCTAAAAAGAAAAGTTCATCTGTATGTTTCCGTAAAATAGACACTGTTTATTTCAAGAAACTTCTATCTTTTGATAATGTTCATCGTGTTCTAGCCGCGCGTATAGAACATTTGTTGAGATGTCTCTCAACTTAAAATATTTTTCCCTAAGTTGTGTTACAGAGTGGCTTTGAATGCCTTTAAGCAAAATCAACTCTAGAACATGTGTGTGTTTGGAAAGCCTTAAACGTTTCGTTCGAAAATTCAGCTTGTGAAGTGAACTATTTTAGATTTGAGTAGGGTGTCGTTACGTCAAGGCCCTCGGAGTTATCTGAAAATATTTGCATGGACGGCTTCCCAAGAGCTATTCAAAACAAAAATAATGTTTTAACTAGAGCATTTCAAAGAAAAAGACCCAGAAGCATGAACCGTTCATATAAAAACAGCGGATGGACACCCATCATAGCATCCGCGTTAAGGTAAGAAACGGGCTGTGGTCCCAAATTTTATTGGTTGGATCACATGATAAATTTTTTCTATGTTTTGTCAGTTTGATGTTGATGGTTTGGGTTGGGCGTTCTGCAAATTTAAGCTTGAAAAAGATGATGCAATAATGAATTCTCATTAAAGTTTTGGCTAAATGAAAGTTGAATCAATGCGCGTGAAAATTTGATTTCCCACTTAATCCAGAGTCTTGGCAAAGGATTCTATTTTTATTCTGTGGGAGAGGAAAGTTGATGATATGATTTGGCAAATCGCAACCTCTGGTGCAAACACCTAGTTTTGAATTGGTTGCGGAGGTGTTGGATTAACATTTCATTTTTCCCGAGCATAAACATGGTTGAATGAGGAAGCTGTAAGCGGCGCACTGGAGGTGCATTAAGCAAAGCTCTCGCGTATACATATTTTATCATCTCTCACTGATTACCAACCTACCGGTACGTCACGGCGATCAGGGATGTGTATTCCCATCTTGCACCCACCCCCAGTATTGAGGGGAGATTTAAAAATGGCAGGATATTCGTCCCCTAACCAGTCTTGAGGAGCATTTGACTACTTTAGCATAATTTATCACTACGAATTGAATTCCTTGTTTATTTATTGAAATATTGTTCTCCGGGATTATTTATCTTCGTGTAATGTTGATATACCATCATCATAGAAATGTGCACCGTATGACACTTGTTTGTGACATGTATATATTGGATAACATCACAGCATTTGTTTTGTGCACAATCAAGTACCGGTGGTCTGTTTAAAATAACTCGCATTACCTAAATTATGACTTAACATAAATATTTCACAACATGTATTTCTCAAGATTAATAATGCCCTGGAGCCTGGAGACGCTCTTGGAAAACATGATTATAACATAAGCCACATTGACAAGTGCTTTAACACGACAGCATGTCATATAATATACCAATATCATCTTGTTTGCAAACTTCAGTGGAAGCGCATACGTGCTCTATGGGCATGGTTGGATGTCCAGTGATCACTGCTCTGTTACTTGTCATCGCCCTGCTGTCTTTTGTTTCTTCGTGCTTATTGTATACTGTATAATCTTGAAAAGGGGAAAAGTTAATGTTCATATGGTTGTTCCAGCGTGGTGGTATTCCGTTTTACACGTTTCCATCGAAGAATGCACAACGTAGGGAGCGACAAACAGTCGATGAAAAATTGACATTTGATCATTAACTATTCTCCGTAGGCTACTTTTTTATGTGTGAAATGAAACCTAGGTCTAAAAATCTAGTCCTATGTCTATGTATGTTACATCGAGAAAACTATTCTATCGATTTTGTTGACAATTGTGTCTTATTTCGTTTGTAGTAATTTCATTCACAACTTTCCGCATTGTTTTCGTTCATTATTGCATGCATGATCATGCTCGGCGCACTAAGTTAATACAACGACATTAGACATCGAACCACTGTATTTTCTCTCGAATTAATTTGACCGCAAATCACACTTGATGCTCTCGTTACCATATAGGGAGCGCTTGCGCCCGATTCCTATTACGACATGTTTTGGTTCATGGCGAAACTTTTTTCGACTTGATTTTTAATTCGCAACTTCTGCGTGGAATAAAATAGATTTGCAGAGTTTGTGGATATTGGCCAGGGTGTAGCTTGTGTTGTGAACAATATATTGCTTTGTGCTTTATATTTCAGTTTTGATATAATTTGTCTTGTAGTTTATTGGAATCGAGATCAACTTTTGAAGTGATTGACTTAATCCAGCCTGGATTAGCAGACAAATTCGGTATGTTTCAAATATTGTTCATTGTGATTTTATGTGATAAATATTGACTGAATTAGCTTTCAATTTGAATACTCGTCGGAATTGAAACTCGTATTGTGACAAATTGAACTGATAGGATTTGGCATTATTTTGATTTGTTGAATCATGCAGTATATATTAGTAAGCTCTTTGCTGGAGTGTTTTAGGATAATTTATATTGTCACTATATACATTGATTTTGGTATTTCTTTATCAGATAACCGTGGTCTTCCGAACTGATATAGTGGACATGATCTTGTGAATCTTGATCTGGTGACGGGATTGTTATTGTGAAGTGACAAGCGTTCTTTTCAACTGTAACATTTCAAAGCCATAATTTTGTATTCCGGCTTCATCGAATAAAAGTACCATTTCCATATTGATATATTTGTGATATTTGAGAGTGCGTCAGTGGGAAGTCTACGATCTTTCAAGTCAAGGAGAGGAATTTGAAGATTTTGAGAGTCACTCGTTGTCAAACTGTTGTGTTCTTGTGTACAATCGGTGTCTGATCCAGGATACACACGATACGATTGCTAGAATGTATGTCAGGTCTCATACACATACCACTGTTCTGATTTCCTGATAAAAGAGGGTGACTGTTTATTTTACCTAAATCTACTCAAGTCAAGGCCGGAGACCGTTCCTAAAAGAACAACTAATGGCCAATTTACCCGCAAAGAGCTAGTACAAGATATAGTGCCAGCGGCTGCGATCCGAGCGGAAAACATCCCAAACGGAGCTGAATCGCTTTGTTAAAATGCCGTGAGTGGTTCTCATCCCTAGGTGATGGTAAAACCACGTGGCCCTTTTCACCATTTTTTGCATGATAAGTATTTAAAATTATTAAAGTAGACTTTCATATTTTTAGCTTCCTTTAAACACGAAATTTAATCCGAAAAACCATTTCAAGGAAAACATAAACCGGGATCAAGATGAATATGGCGGCTCAACCAAGGGGCGGAGGACTTGCCCTTGAAGATTGGGGAAGGGCAGTCCTGATTGCAAGATTTTGGAATTTCAACAAAAAGATCTATAAAATTCGCAAAATTTTCGTGCGCCTCCGGTATGCAATAACATATTATATAGAGTCTTACAGTATTTGTCCCTTGGAGACAAAAAAGCACTGTTACATCACACGTTGTCGCTCCGTGCCCACACGAGTTATCATTAATATGAAAAAATAGCGCTTCCAACAACCGAGGTCTTGTGCGTGTTTGAAAAGTCGGGGAAGCATGTGTTTTGCGGCACGCGACTTTATAACGCCCTATTTTCAGAAAATTCGGAAGGGAAAAAGCAAAATTTACGCGCCCAATGGCTGCTGATTGAATGGCATTTCCTCTTTATATTTATGCAGTGTTTTCGGCTTCCCTGTCCCGCAGGATAAAAATAAAAAGCTACCTTATCCTAACTATAATCACTCGCAGATAACACAGTCTGGATCAGTAGTTCTCAATGATGCGTAGTCCTGTACTACTGGTTTAAAACCACAGTTTATACCAGGTATTTTATAACGATATTAA
>OZ023148.1:13481-36383 GCA_963675895.2 Styela plicata | reverse complement strand
CCACAGTCTGTTACTTACCTTATAGCCAGAGAAATGAACACGGCCAAACCACTGATCATATTATAGTAATGGTTCTACTGAAATATTTTTTTTTGGATAGCTCTTGGGAAGCCGCCCATTCGATTATTTTCAGGTAACTCCGAGAGCCTCAACGTAACGACACCCAATTCAAATCTAAAATAGTTCACTTCACAAGCTGAATTTTCAAACGAAACCCTTGAGGCTTTCCGAGCACAGACATGTTCTAGAGTTGATTTTGTATAAAGGCATTCAAAGCCACTATGTAATACAACTCAGGGAGAAATATTTTAAGTTGAAAACATCTCAAGAAATGTTCTACACGCGCTGCTAGAACACGATGAACTTTTTCAAAAGATAGAAGTTTTTTGAAATAGTTTTTTGAGTCCATTTTACGGAAACATACAGATGAATTTTTTTTATCAAGTTAATACCGTATTTACTCGATTGAAAGCCGCGCTTGATTGTAAGCCGCCCTTGGTTGCGAGTCGCGTGTGGTAGTCTTAAAAATTTAATTTAAGCCGGTCTTGAATGTAAGCCGCATTTACTGTGCCGGCGCCTATATGGGTTTTAGGATATCTGGGTGGGCACGGAAATTGCAGCATGGTTACTGGTACCGGGTATAAGTTCTATACCGCATCCTTAGCTTATCACAAACACTACCCAAAGCTGACTGTTTACAGGTTTATTTTAACTTTCACGCTCCTTATTGTCATTGTCATCATCATCGATAATTTCACGAAGATTTATGTTTTATCAGAGTATCAGTATCGCAAGGAAAAAATGTAAGCCGCCTTTGAATGTAAGCCGCCCTTGAAATTAAGCCGCATCATGATGGAAAAAAATTTATATTTTATTTTATTAGCCGCAGTTCACAATCAATTAAATACTGACACAGCAGTCAAAACTAACCAAATTAGAAAACTAGATACTAAGTTGTGGTAACCTATAGCAGTATACAATTCAAATTACAACTCTAGAACCAAGACTAGGCTTTACTCAGATATTTCACAGCTAAGCACAATGACAACTGAATATTAAATACTAGATACAAGGCAACAAGTGAGCCAGACGTAAACAAAGTAATCAACCAATTTAGGAACACGTAACAATGACGGTAGCTCTGCGACAACCAACAAACGGATAAGACTCAAATTCACATAAACAGGACTAGAAATTAGTTACCTCACAATTATGTACTAAAATAATTTTTACCACATAAGTTAATATGATACAGCTGACAAAACTAGGACCACATTCCGTTACTTACGATATAGTAAAAGAAATGAACACGGTCGATCCGTTGATATTACAGTAATGGTTTAGGCTATTGTAACTTTTTCTTTGAAGAAATTTTGATTATTTTTAAACGCATTTGAGGCCAATGTGTGACACAATCAAGGGATAAATATTTTAAGTTGACACGAGAAAGATCTTAAGAAATTTTCCGTACGCGAAGCAAGAACGCGATGAACATTTTCAAAAGATAGCAGTTTCTTGAAATAAACAGAGTCCATTTTACGGAAACGTTCAGATGAACTATTTATTATAGCCAGCATATGGCCGTCTTTAAATGAAAAATATATCGGCGATAAGAGCTTTTGCGAAGCTTGAGTAATCGGCAGTATTCCTCAAAACTGAAACGTTAGCGATCGAGCGAAATTAGGTAAAAGAAATGCACTTCGTCAGTTATCTTTCTTCCGTGTCAAAACATAGACATAGCTGAAGATAAAAGGGTGCAAAGGCTAGTTCTAAAATCTGGAAACTCCCATAAAATAAGGATTCTAGCCCGTTTCCCAACCTAATGCGAACATGATGATCGGTGAACATCCGCTGTTTTTATAGTAACGGTTTATGCTACTGGGAATTTTTCTTTAAAAAGCTCTAGCGAGTTTTTTTTATGCGACTCCGAGGGCTTTGTCGCAACGCAAACCGATTCAAACCCGAAGTTGTTCTTCTTCATTAACTACATTTTTAAAGGGGCGTTCCAAAATCATACATCTTCAACAGTTAGAAACTTTAGAAATTTCGATTTAATTAAAAGATATTTCAAATCCAATTCATGTCAAAACAATGGGAAAAATATTTTAAGTTAAAAATACTGAGCATGTTAAAAAAACATTTAGTACGTTTTCCGAAACACAACGCAAAACGCATTTCGGACGAAACTGGCTACTAGTAAACCAGATACTTAGTTAATATGAAACAGCAGACATAAATAACAAAATTAGGACCACAGTCCGACACTTACCTTAAAGCAAAAGAAACTAACACGGCCGATCCACCGTCTTTAAATGGAAAATATATTGCCGCACCCTTGGGGCGCAGCCCAACAGAAATTGGTGTTCGTCAAAACTAAAACATTAGCGATCTTGCGAAACTAGATGACAGAAATGCACTTCGTCAGTTATCTTACATGCGTGCCAAAACATAGCCATATAAGAACGTGCTACTGAGACTTTTTTTATAAAATGCTCTATGGAAGCCGCGAAGTAATTTTTTATGGGACTCCGTGGGATTTGTCGCAACGCAAGCCAATTCAAACCGGGAGTTGGTGTCATGAGCTGTGTTATCAAATGACAACAGGCGTTCCAAACTCAGACATAATCAACAGTTGAAAAGTTTTGAAATTTTGATTTTCTTAAAAGTTATTTCAAATTCAATTTATGACAAAACAATTAGAGAAATATTTTAAGTTGAAAATATTGAACATCTTAAGAAACATTTTACACGTTTTCCACAACACAACGAAAGTCGCAACTCCTGTCGGTCGAAACTGGTTACTGGAAAACCAGATACTAAGTTAATATGACACAGCTGACAAAACTAACAGAATTAGGATCACAGTCCACTACTTACCTTATAGCGAAAAAAAATGAACACGGGCGATCCGCTGATTATATAGTATTGGTTTATGCTACTGAAACATATTCTTTTAAGAGCGCCAGGGAAACTGTCCATGCGATTAATTTCAGGGAACTCCGAAGGCCTTGACATAACGACACCCAACTCAAATCCAAAATTGTTCACTTCACAAGCTGAATTTTCAAACGCAACCTTCAGGGCTTTGAAAAACACAGACATTTCCTAGAGTTAATTTTGTTTAAAGGCATTTAATGACACTCTATAACTCTACCAAAGGAGAAATATTTTAAGTTGAAATGAGAAACATCTCAGGAAATATTGCTCAAGCGCGACCAGAACACGATGAACGTTTTCAAAAGATAGAAGTTTCTTGAAATAAATAGAGTCCATTTTACTAAAACATACAGACGAACTTTTTATTTTAGCGAGCATATGATCGTCTTGTAATGAAAAATATATCGTAGACAAGAGCTTTTACAAAGGTTGGGTAATCGGCATCCCTGAGGCTCAGCCCAACAGAAATTGGTATTCGTCAAACTGAAACATTAGCGATCGAGCGAAACTAGTTGACAGAAATTCACTTCTTCAGTTTCTTACATCCGTGGCAAGAAATAAATGAACATAGAAAGGTGCACAGACAAGTTCTATCTTCTTATACCTTTGAAAAAATAAGGACCACAGCCCTTTTCTTACATTAATGCAACCGTGATGATTGGTTTTCATCCGCTGTTTTTATAGTAACGGTTTATGCTACTGGGGCTTTTTCTATGAAAAGCTCCAGGGAAGCCTTCGAAGTAATTTTTTTATGCGACTCTGTGGGCTTTGTCGCAGCGCAAGCCAATTCAAACCAAAGTTGTTCTCTTCATAACATGCATTTTATAAGGGGCGTTCCAGACTCAAAGACAACTTTAACAGTCAAAAACTTTTGAAATTTTGATTTTATTAAGACATTTCAAATCCAATTCATTATAAAACAATGAGAGAAATATTTTAAATTAAAAATACTAAACATCTTGAGAAACCAGACACTAAGTTAGTATGAAACAGCTGACAGAGTTCTAGGGAAGCCGTCAATGTAATCTTTTTCAGGTAACTCCGAAAGCCTTGACGTAACGACATTGAACTTGAATCTAAAAAAGCCGTCGAAGTAATTTTTTAATGCGATTTCGTGGACTTTGTTGCAACGAAAGCCAATTCAAACCAAAAGTTGTTCTCATAAGCTGTATTTTCGAAGAACAACTGAGAGGCGTTCAAAACTCAGACATCTTCAACAGTCAAACTTTTGTATTTTTGATTTTATTAAAATATATTTCAAATCCAATTGATGAAAAAACAATGGGTGTTACGGACTGTTTGTTGTTCATTTTGTTTACTACGCAAAATCCATTCATAAGCTACAGCGTGTGTGACGTCATATTGCTGTTCTTGCGCATGTTCAGACAAGTTACCCGCAAAGCGCATCTGTGTCGATTCTGGAATCGCCTTTTATCAACTTGCGTTTTGATTTTGTATTGTGAACAGGTTTGGCCCTTATTTAATGTTAATGAGCGCGACTTCTTGTTAGTTAAGAATTTGTTATCGGTTAGATACCTTTTTATTGTGTTTTCAGGTTAGAATGTTTATTGATGTTTACTGGTTAGACATTCTGGAAACAGTTTACTTAAATTAATATTTTGATATTTAGAACCTTATCTAATCGATTCTCGGTTGTTCAATTTTGGGAATGCTGTTTACTCTAACGAATTCACCATTATTTTCACCGTTTTGATACCTCATGTAATTTTTTTATGGGACTCCGTGGAATTTGTCGCAACGCTTCTTGACAAAACAATGGCAGAAATATTCTAAGTTAAAAAAAATACTGAACATCTTAAGAAACATTTTGGAGGTTTTCCAAAACACAACGCAAAATGCAACCCCTTGTCGGTCGACACCGGCTACTTGAAAACCAGACACTAAGATAGTACGAAACAGTTGACAGAGCTCCAGGGAAGGCGTCTGTAGGAAAAGAGCAGGGCTAGATTCCCACTACTAGCGACCACAGGTTGTAGTGACAGGGATTTTTAGAGTATGGAGCGATATCTAGTGATTCAATGTATGTCTATCACCAGGAATACTTAAACAAGCCCGATACCAAAGTTATCATCCACCTTTTGTTGTAAAAAAGTTTGATCCAGTAATGAAAATCAGTAGCAGTAGTATAGAAGTCCTAAATATAAATCAAATTAAACATAAATAACAGTAAACTACTCACAATTATGCAAATTAAAGACAGAAGCGCAGATACTGCAGCGCGCCACTGGGAAATTTCCAGTAAATGGCACACAGCATTGCAGAAATCACGGTTGCCAGAAATATGGATACGAATTCGATAATTAAACAATAAATAGTTTAGATTGCGATCTAATTTTATGATCAATTGAAATACCATAGTATTGAATAAAATACATAACCCTATCTAGCATAATATAAAATGAGATCCTCTGGACCAAATGTCTCCCATACCGTAGATGCAGAACAACACAAATGGCAACATTAGAAAACTAATGATTGCAACATAGGTTAATAATATTCTAGAATCTGAATCATATCAACCATGATCAATATACGACAAACATTTCTTACATACCGGGCCCAAAATCATAGAAAATATGAAGAATTTTATGTGATTTTCATAGTGAAAAGAGAAATGTTTAACGAATACATTACCTCTGACACATCAACTGTATTTCTGTGATGCATGTCTATGAACAGTTTAGTTACATGGTGATGAGGTGGCAAAATAATTGGATACTTCTGATACTATGGTATATCAGACTTAGACAGCCTTTTTTTCATATGCAAAATGCCATCTTGTATAAAAGGATCACATTTCAACAAAGAATTAGTAAATGGAGATCTCAAACTTCGTTTCTGTCCAATTTCACAAGATGGTGGGCTAGGATTTTTGCTTTTACCAAAAAACTTTATTTCCAAAGCCAAGGATTCATTCTGAACCAACCTCACTATTTGAATTGTTGCATTCTTCAATTCCTCCACTGATATGAATCCACATGCAGGAGATTGAGCAGAGTGTAAATATTTCCACTTCATGTACGATTTGAACCGAACCAACCAGACCATAGTTCGTCATAATTTTTCAAATTTGGAATAGCGAACAAACATATTGCAGAATGAAAATTCACCAGAATTAGGATCGAACTGACCAGAATTGAGATCACAATAAGTAGACATAAAATTAACTCTCAGCTCAGCCGAAATAGGATCCCTAAGGATTGAAATATCAGATGGGCAAGAGGGCCAACAGGATTCATCCTTGCGCAAAAAATCAGGACCATCAAACCAAATAGCAGACTTGGAAACTTTATTGGGCATGATACCACGCGAAGCAATATCAGCAGGATTCTGCTTACTACCAACATGCAACCACTGTTCAGGCCGAGACAACAAATGAATAGTATTAACTCTATTAGCAACAAATGTTTTGAAACGCTCAGAACAATTATTCAAAAACTGTAGAACAGAAGTAAAGTCTGTCCAATACAAGACGTTATCAATCATATAATTTAATTCACACACAATAGAGTGACCAAGCTCTGCAGATGCAACAGCAGAAACCAACTCCAAACGCGGGATAGTGATGGGTTGCTTGTGGGTCACACGAGAAATGCCTCTGACAAAAACAACATGTATATTATTATTATAATCAACCATACGCAAATAACTAGCACAACCAAAGCCAGTCCTACTAGCATCACAAAACAAATGCAACTGTGTATCAATAGGGTTGAAATCAGTTGGCTTGAAACAACGCGAGATGGATAGGTCATTTAAATTCGGTAACGATTCTATCCAAGCCTCGAATCGTTCAGAGGGAACCAGCGATAGCGTCATCCCATGAATATCCTTCGTTACACAAATCTCGAAGTACATGCTTAGCAGGCAACATAAAAGGTTGAACAAATCCCAATGGATCGAATATCTGGCTAACCATTGACAAAATAACTCTCCTAGTTGGTGGCCCGAGCTCAACATTAACACGAATACCAAATTTATCACAATGAACCTGCCAATGCAAGCCAAGGGTCTTGCTGTACGAACCACCTTCAATATCGAAGTCGACCATTGATGGAGCTCTATCCTTTTCAGAAAGAGAATTCAACACAGTCCGATCATTGCTCATAAATTTTGCCAAATGAATTGCGGTATCAATCCCAAAATTTCCTCAACAGTAGGTACTTTTTAAACAATCGTCAACAAAGAAATTACGGTTGACAGTTTCAAGAGTGACAGGGTCAGCATTAGATAGGTTATCAATAACCGCTCGACGAAGTGCAAATGTGGCAACTGAGGGAGAACTTCGACAACCAAAAATATTTACTTACCATTTTCAACTCTACTGGGTCCTGTGATAAGTCATCATTGAGCCACCATAAATATTGCATAGAAATACAATCTGGGGGATTTACCAAAATCCAGTGGAACATTTGTCGAATATCACACAAAACTGCAATAGGTTCCCGTCGGAAACGCATTAAAACATCAACGAATGTTTTGGTATTAAACGGACCTGGTATTAGATTATTATTTAAACATGTATCTTGAAACTCAGCAGAACAATCAAACACTACTCGAAATTTTTGGCCAGTATAGTGATGTGTGTAAATATGATGTTCTGTTACTGTGTGGCAAATCATGTTCAGGTATAAATTATGCATAGCCATTCTGGATGTTTTCCTGTATTTTACCTCTGTATTTCTGAAAAAGATCTGGGTCTTTCACGAATTTTCGCTTTAAATACATTAATCTCTTTTCCGCCAAAGCGCGTTTATTAGGGAGAATTACATCATCGGATATCCAAGGTAAAGCAATTTGATACCTACCATTCACCATCCTCACCGTGTCAGACATAATGCTTAAAGCCTTCCTGTCATCAACCAAAAACTCTGTAGTGCATGGATCAGCATATAAATCAACAAAATCATGACCACAAATGTGACAAACAGGAGAATCATTTAAAAATTTGCTTGCAGTATCTGTTTGTAAAAAATTAATATCAGCATTATTGATGATTTCAGCATTTTTGTCAGGGCTGGCTAAAGCCCAACCTAACACAGTGTGATTGGCAGTAGGTGAACCTTCTTCACCAACTCTAGTGGCAGAAATAGGATGCCGTCCTAACACATCGGATCCTATTAATATATCAATTGTACTTTCCAACCTAGGGAAAGATAAATCATGCAAATGTGCATAGCATTGAACATTTCTTGATGTGGGATAGAATCTTGTAAATCTCGGATGTCATCAAATGTTAAAATATTATTTACGCATAAATCATCAGATTCATTCACACCACATATTCTAAAGGACACACTATTTCCTACATGGAATTTTGAACCGTTGGCAGTGTGGATTGTACACTCCTCGATATCCCCAGAAAGACCTAAGCTTTTAGCTAGACCGGGATGCAAAATGACCGGGATGAGCCAAAATCAAGGAAAGCACATGTAAATAAAGAACAATCAAAATTATTGGCAGTGACTTTGACTGGCACGACCATAAGTCGTACAGGATGATTTTCAACATTAGATGAAATCAAACTTGCATGCACATTACTCATACCGGGCCCATTAGACCCACTACTTTTTGCATTTAAGACATTTTGTGATGTTTGAGAGGACTGGACATCATCATGTATAAATGTGTATGGTGCTTGTTGCGACAATTGGAAAATTGACACGTGTGGGCAGACTTGCACTCCCCTGCGTTGTGTCCAATGCATAAACAGTTGAAACAAGCTTTGACGAAGTCTCTTCGTTGCTTGGTGTCTTTATCCTTGAATTTTTTACAGCGATACAAAGGATGCATATCACAGCAGCAAGGGCACTGAATTTGTAAATTCTGATAAGATTTTTCAAAAGTGTCCTTGTGTCTATTTCCATGATTATTACCAGATGAGCTAATTGTTGTGTATGTCTTGGCCAAGCCTGATCTAGGGTTGATTTGTTGCTTGCCCTTAACATAACGTTCAGCCACAAGTCTTCCATAGAAAGTATTACTCAGGTGAGCCCTTCTTTTAACATATTCCAGTAAATGTATATACGAGAATGTTGGTCCATTTTTCCAAGACTCATCACTCCCTAAGTCATTTAAACGTGATATGGCAATCGATCAAAAATATCCCTTAGATATGACTGTGCATGGAGCATGTGCTGCTTTCCCCAATGAGAAAGTATGACAAAACAATTTCTCATTTTCACTGCGAGATCATAAAGTGCCTCGCCATCATTTGCCCTAAGTTGCGGACCAAGAGTGAGTTGCTTTATATTTGCTTCAATTACCAAAGTTTGATTTCCAAATCTGAATTCAAGCGCTTTTCTTTCCATTCCATAACCATCTTCTGCTGGAGTTATGACTACAAAGTGTTCGATCGCATCCTTTGCTTTCCCCTTGCACATTTGCACAAGTTGAGCCAACATGACATCAGATGGATATGGATGTTTGTCGATCATGTTGTCAAAACCTTGAATGAATGAATGATAATTTTCAGGATTGCCATCAAAAGGTATTGGGTCAGGCTTGGGTAGAGTGAAACCTTGACGCACAGTTTGCATCAGTGCAAACAAATCATCTTTACTTGCTTCCTCATTTGGGTTTAGCACTTGCAAATGGCTGATAAAACTGATGCATTGGATATTCATAAGACGGAATTACATTTCTTGCTCTAGTCGACATCACAGGTTTGTACAAGTTTGCCGCTGTGCACTTCTAGAAAAACTAGAAAATTGTGCATGTACAGGATTACTGCTGCTTCGCTGATGAAAGCTTGTTCTATTAGGGTTGATTGAATGAATACCGGTATCTGCGGTGTAGTTATCAAGCTGCATTTCACTTGTACTTCGAGGGAAGCGAGTGTCTGCCAGTTTCATAGGGAGACTGGAAAGCTAATTAACTTTGGTTCCTGAAATGGTTGATTAACTGATGCATCTGCAGGGATTGCCGGGCCCATGGACAAAATTGGTCCACTCAGTGAAGCAATAACTGGTGGAAGATAAGCAGTATTTGTACAATTTAAAACAGGAGGCATTTGAATACTTTGTGATGTGACTGGAATATTAGCAGAAAAAGATGTTGCTGCATATTCCCTTGCCTGAAGTACAGGTGGAGTAGAAAGTGTAGTGACATGTGAATGATGAGAACTACTTAGTCTTGATGATTTTATACTGCTTGCTGCAGCTATAACTTGTGCGTTTTCCCTTTGCAATTGTACACTTCTTCTGTCTTAGATAAATTTGCAGTTGTAATTTAGCTTCTTGCTCTCTGAATTCAGCTTGTTGTTTACTGAATTCAGCTTCCTGCTTGTCGAATTGAGCTTGTAACTTTGATCTAGCCAAATAAGCTTGAGCATCTTCTACCTTTTCAGCAACATCCATTTCTAACAGACGAACCTTTGTGACAATTGAAGATGTTGATATGGATGAATGGGATTTCCTGGATTTCGTGGAGCGGTGAGACTTTGATGACTCTTTACTAGATTTTTGACTTAATGCAAAACACTACTGCAAATAACTCTGATATTTCACGTCCCACAGCCTTCTTGTTTCTTCAACTCGATAATTGTAATTTTGCCGTTTCAATCTCTTCGGACGAAACCAGTGAAATCGCTCCAGATTTGAAACAAATAAAATTTTGCAGAAAAGCATACCAAGTATTTACAGTTTAGAAAAATGTCCAATTCAGATTTAACTTTTGTAACCAAAACCCAATTTTTTTCATCATCTAGAAGTATAGTAAACTTTTGACAGTGCTCAGCCACAAAAATCACAGGTTTCCTTGAACGAATTTCCAATAATTTCATCACTGGTATTAACAGATGTTGCCATTTGATGTTTAGTTCCTATTTATCACTTTAACTTTATATCCAGAAGTCAATATAGGTTTAATCCAAAATGTAGGAAAAGAACAGGGCTAGTTTCCCACTACCAGCACTGAGCAACTACAGGTTGTAACCGGGATCAGAGTAATGGAGCGATATCTTGTGATTCAATGTGTGTCTATAACCAGAAATACTTAAACAAGTCCGATGCCACAGCTATATTCCACCCTTTGTTTTAAAACTGAAGTTTAATCCAGTAATGGAAATCAGTACTGGTAGCACAGTTTATTCTAATGATAACAAAATTAAACCTATTTGTATGACTCATTCCACATAGAAGTCCTAAATATAAATCAAATTGAACATAAATTAAAGACAGAAGTGCAGATACTTCAGCGCGCCACTGGGAAATTTTCAATAAATGGAACACAACATGGCAGAAATTCGGGTCTAGTGAAGTTTAGTACCATATTTCCGAATGTCATTAAAATAAAAACTGGCAGAATATTCTCATCCTAACTAGGGAGCGCCAATGCTGCAAGCATCTGGCATTGTCTCCCGGCCCGTCCCGGGTTAGGATGAGTCGCTTGCAACATGGAAATTTTGATGATAATCGGATATATGGTACTAAACTTCATGAGACCCAGAAATTCAATGTCAATCAATCAAATCATATTTTATTGGCCATTCAAGCAAAAACACATACATGAAGTAAGATATTAAAACGGAAAATACATAAGTGTGATCAGAAAACTCGATAAAGTCAACTGCATTAGCTTGTGATGGACAGGATAAAAGCGAAATGACAGTACGGTCTACTATGTCAGCGGCTATCTTCACGAGACAAACCTGTTACAAATGTGCGTGACAAAAACCATCCTGCAGACCAAGACGAAATATTTACAAGGTGGCGCCAGCGAACAGGGTGACTCAGCAGAAATTTTGCAGCAGATTTAGGTCTGCTAAGTTGCAAACTGCCAACCACGCATATCGTAGGTTTTTATGAGTGCTGAACGAAGATTTCCCGTTTCCACAGCGCTACTCTGTACTCCATTTTGGCCTGGCAGGCTGGAGCGTATCAACACTAAGCAAGATCCTCGAAAATTTCGCGAAACAAATCTCAGTTTGCTTCCCTTGAAACGGAAAACAGTTCTGGAGGAAATTTCAAATGAAAATACAAAATGAAATATGCTACTTAAAAGTTTCAGGTAAAGTCAGGCCTTGGCTATGCATATGTTAACTGTGCGGAAAACTAAAATACCATACCTGATACTATTCTGTATTCAGTATTTATTCGTTCATAGTTGCCTCAAATTCAAAATCTTGCAATTAGGACTGCTCCTCCCCAATCTTCAAGGGCAAGTCCTCCGCCCCCTAGTTGAGCCGCTATATGCATCTTGATCTCGTTTTATGTTTTCCTTAAAATGTTTTTTCGGATTAAATTTCGTGTTTGAAGGAAGCTAAAAAATAGGAAAGTCTACTTTAATAATTTTAATTACTTATCAGACAAAAAATGGTGAAAAGAGCCTCAGGGTTTTACCATCGCCTAGACATGAGAACCACTCACTGCAGTTTAACAAAGCGATTTTAAATTGCTAGACCCAGGTTTTGTTTCACACATAAAAAAGTAGCCCACAGAGAAAAGTTTATGATCAAATGTCAATTTTCGGTCGACTGTTTTTCGTTTCCTACGTTGTGCATCCTTTAATGGAAACTGTAAATTGGAATACCACCACGCTGGAACAACCATATGAACATTAACTTTTCCCCTTTTCAAGATTATACAGTATACAATAAGCACGAAGAAACAAAAGACAGCAGGGCGATGACAAGTAACAGAGCAGTGATCACTGGACATCCAACCATGCCCATAGAGCACGTATGCGCACGTATACGTCTCAAGACGCCGTAAAAAACATAAATGGTTCATTAGAAGCTGAAAACGTAATGCCGAACAAAACTTGTGAGAATTATAAGTTCTGCAAATGAGGAAATAAAAAATTTAATATCGTTATAAAATACCTGGTATAAACTGTGGTTTTAAACCAGTAGTACAGGACTACACATCATTGAGAACTACTGATCCAGACTGTGTTATCTGCGAGTGATTATAGTTAGGATAAGGTAGCTTTTTATTTTTATCCTGCGGGACAGGGAAGCCGAAAACACTGCATAAATATAAAGAGGAAATGCCATTCAATCAGCAGCCATTGGGCGCGTAAATTTTGCTTTTTGCCTTCCGAATTTTCTGAAAATAGGGCGTTATAACGTCGCGTGCCGCAAAACACATGCTTCCCCGACTTTTCAAACACGCACAAGAGCTTGGTTGTTGGAAGCGCTATTTTTTCATAATAATGATAACTCGTGGGGGCACGGAGCGACAACGTGTGATGTAACAGTGCTTTTTTGTCTCCAAGGGACAAACACTGTAAGACTCTATATAATATGTTATTGCATACCGGAGGCGCGCGAAAATTTTGCGAATTTTATAGATCTTTTTGTTGAAATTCCAAAATCTTGCAATCAGGACTGCCCCCAATCTTCAAGGGCAAGTCCTCCGCCCCTTGGTTGAGCCGCCATATTCATCTTGATCCCGGTTTATGTTTTCCTTAAAATGGTTTTTCGGATTAAATTTCGTGTTTAAAGGAAGCTAAAAAATATGAAAGTCTACTTTAATAATTTTAAATACTTATCATGCAAAAAATGGTGAAAAGGGCCACGTGGTTTTACCATCACCTAGGGATGAGAACCACTCACGGCATTTTAACAAAGCGATTTAGCTCCGTTTGGGATGTTTTCCGCTTGGATCGCAGCCGCTGGCACTATATCTTGTACTAGCTCTTTGCGAGTAAGTTGGCCATTAGTTGTTCTTTTAGGAACCGTCTCCGGCCTTGACCTGAGTAGATTTAAATAAAATAAAAAGTCACCCTCTTTTATCAGGAAATCAGAACAGTGGTATGTTTATGAGACCTGACATACGTTCTAGCAATCGTATCGTGTGTATCCTGGATCAGACACCGATTGTACACAGGAACACAACAGTTTAACAACGCGTGACTCTCAAAATTTTCAAATTCATCTTCTTGACTTCAAAGATCTTAGACTTCCCACTGACGCACTCTCAAATATCACAAATATATCAATATGGAAATGGTACTTTTATCCGATGAAGCCGGAATACAAAATTATGGCTTTGAAATGTTACAGTTGAAAAGAACGCTTGTCACTTCACAATAACAATCCCGTCACCAGATCAAGATTCACAAGATCATGTCCACTATATCAGTTCGGAAGACCACGGTTATCTGATAAAGAAATACCAAAATCAATGTATATAGTGACAATATAAATTATCCTAAAACACTCCAGCAAAGAGCTTACTAATATATACTGCATGATCCAACAAATCAAAATAATGCCAAATCCTATCAGTTCAATTTGTCACAATACGAGTTTCAATTCCGACGAGTATTCAAATTGAAAGCTAATTCAGTCAATATTTATCACATAAAATCACAATGAACAATATTTGAAACATACCGAATTTGTCTGCTAATCCATGCTGGATTAAGTCAATCACTTCAAAAGTTGATCTCGATTCCAATAAACTACAAGACAAATTATATCACAACTGAAACATAAAGCACAAAGCAATATATTGTTCACAACACAAGCTACACCCTGGCCAATATCCACAAACTCTGCAAATCTATTTTATTCCACGCAGAAAGAAGTTGCGAATTAAAAATCAAGTCGAAAAAAGTTTCGCCATGAACCAAAACATGTCGTAATGGAAATCGGGCGCAAGCGCTCCCTATATGGTAACGAGAGCATCAAGTGTGATTTGCGGTCAAATTAATTCGAGAAAAAATACAGTGGTTCGATGTCTAATGTCGTTGTATTAACTTAGTGCGCCGAGCATGATCATGCATGCAATAATGAACGAAAACAATGCGGAAAGTTGTGAATGAAATTACTACAAACGAAATAAGACACAATTGTCAACAAAATCGATAGAATAGTTTTCTCGATGTAACATACATAGACATAGGACTAGATTTTTAGACCTAGGTTTCATTTCACACATAAAAAAGTAGCCTACGGAGAATAGTTAATGATCAAATGTCAATTTTTCATCGACTGTTTGTCGCTCCCTACGTTGTGCATTCTTCGATGGAAACGTGTAAAACGGAATACCACCACGCTGGAACAACCATATGAACATTAACTTTTCCCCTTTTCAAGATTATACAGTATACAATAAGCACGAAGAAACAAAAGACAGCAGGGCGATGACAAGTAACAGAGCAGTGATCACTGGACATCCAACCATGCCCATAGAGCACGTATGCGCTTCCACTGAAGTTTGCAAACAAGATGATATTGGTATATTATATGACATGCTGTCGTGTTAAAGCACTTGTCAGTGTGGCTTATGTTATAATCATGTTTTCCAAGAGCGTCTCCAGGCTCCAGGGCATTATTAATCTTGAGAAATACATGTTGTGAAATATTTATGTTAAGTCATAATTTAGGTAATGCGAGTTATTTTAAACCGACCACCGGTACTTGATTGTGCACAAAACAAATGCTGTGATGTTATCCAATATATACATGTCACAAACAAGTGTCATACGGTGCACATTTCTATGATGATGGTATATCAACATTACACGAAGATAAATAATCCCGGAGAACAATATTTCGATAAATAAACAAGGAATTCAATTCGTAGTGATAAATTATGCTAAAGTAGTCAAATGCTCCTCAAGACTGGTTAGGGGACGAATATCCTGCCATTTTTAAATCTCCCCTCAATACTGGGGGTGGGTGCAAGATGGGAATACACATCCCTGATCGCCGTGACGTACCGGTAGGTTGGTAATCAGTGAGAGATGATAAAATATGTATACGCGAGAGCTTTGCTTAATGCACCTCCAGTGCGCCGCTTACAGCTTCCTCATTCAACCATGTTTATGCTCGGGAAAAATGAAATGTTAATCCAACACCTCCGCAACCAATTCAAAACTAGGTGTTTGCACCAGAGGTTGCGATTTGCCAAATCATATCATCAACTTTCCTCTCCCACAGAATAAAAATAGAATCCTTTGCCAAGACTCTGGATTAAGTGGGAAATCAAATTTTCACGCGCATTGATTCAACTTTCATTTAGCCAAAACTTTAATGAGAATTCATTATTGCATCATCTTTTTCAAGCTTAAATTTGCAGAACGCCCAACCCAAACCATCAACATCAAACTGACAAAACATAGAAAAAATTTATCATGTGATCCAACCAATAAAATTTGGGACCACAGCCAGTTTCCTACCTTAACGCGGATGCTATGATGGGTGTCCATCCGCTGTTTTTATATGAACGGTTCATGCTTCTGGGTCTTTTTCTTTGAAATGCTCTAGTCAAAACATTATTTTTGTTTTGAATAGCTCTTGGGAAGCCGTCCATGCAAATATTTTCAGATAACTCCAAGGGCCTTGACGTAACGACACCCTACTCAAATCTAAAATAGTTCACTTCACAAGCTGAATTTTCGAACGAAACGTTTAAGGCTTTCCAAACACACACATGTTCTAGAGTTGATTTTGCTTAAAGGCATTCAAAGCCACTCTGTAACACAACTTAGGGAAAAATATTTTAAGTTGAGAGACATCTCAACAAATGTTCTATACGCGCGGCTAGAACACGATGAACATTATCAAAAGATAGAAGTTTCTTGAAATTAACAGTGTCCATTTTACGGAAACATACAGATGAACTTTTCTTTTTAGCGGGCATATGGCCGTCTTGAAATGGAAAATATATTGTCAACAAGAAAACATTAGCGACCGAGCGGAACTAGGTGACTGAAATGCAGTTCTTCAGTTATCTTACATCCATGGAAAAACATAGACATAAATGAACATAAAAAGGTGCCACGACAACTCCTTTCATCTGATACCGCTAACAAAATATGGTCCAAAGCCCCTTTCTTACCTTAATGCAAACGTGGTAAAGGCTGTTGGGAAGCCGTCCATGCAATTATTTTCAGGTAACTCCGAGGACCTTGGAATAACGACACCGTAATCAAATCTAAAATAGTTACCAATAGATACTAAGTTAATATGACACAACGTAAATCTCAACTCCTCTCTTTTGAAACTTGCATTAGAAAACTAGATACTAAGTTAATATGACACAACCCTAATCTCAACTCTTCTCTTTTGAAACTTGCATTACAAAACTAGATACTAAGTTAATATGACACAACCCCAATCTCAACTCTTCTCTGTCGAAACTTGTATTAGAAAACTAGATACTAATTTAACATGACTCAAAGTAAATCTCAACTCCTCTCTTTTGAAACTTGCATTACAAAACTAGATACTAAGTTAATATGACACAACGCAAATCTCAACTCCTCTCTGTCGAAACTTGCATTAGAAAACTAGATACTAATTTAATATGACTCAACGTAAATCTCAACTCCTCTCTTTTGAAACTTGCATTAGAAAACTAGATACTAAGTTATTATGACACAACCCTAATCTCAACTCCTCTCTTTTGAAACTTGCATTAGAAAACTAGATACTAATTTAATATGACACCACCCTAATCTCAACTCTTCTCTTTTGAAACTTGCATTAGAAAACTAGATACTAAGTTAATATGACACAACCCTAATCTCAACTCTTCTCTTTTGAAACTTGCATTAGAAAACTAGATACTAATTTAACATGACTCAAGGTAAATCTCAACTCCTCTTATTTGAAACTTGCATTACAAAACTAGATACTAAGTTAATATGACACAACGCAAATCTCAACTCCTCTCTGTCGAAACTTGCATTAGAAAACTAGATACTAATTCAATATGACTCAACGTAAATCTCAACTCTTCTCTTTTGAAACTTGCATTAGAAAACTAGATACTAAGTTAATATGACACAACCCTAATCTCAACTCTTCTCTTTTGAAACTTGCATTAGAAAACTAGATACTAATTTAATATGACTCATCGTAAATCTCAACTCCTCTCTTTTGAAACTTGCATTAGAAAACAATATACTAATTTAATATGACTCAACGTAAATCTCAACTCCTCCCTTTTGAAACTTGCATTAGAAAACTAGATACTAATTTAATATGACTCAACGTAAATCTCAACTCCTCTCTTTTGAAACTTGCATTACAAAACTAGATACTAAGTTAATATGACTCAACGTAAATCTCAACTCCTCTCTTTTGAAACTTGCATTACAAAACTAGATACTAAGTTAATATGACTCATCGTAAATCTCAACTCCTCTCTTTTGAAACTTGCATTAGAAAACAATATACTAATTTAATATGACTCAACGTAAATCTCAACTCCTCTCTTTTGAAACTTGCATTACAAAACTAGATACTAAGTTAATTTGACTCAACGTAAATCTCAACTCCTCTCTTTTGAAACTTGCATTACAAAACTAGATACTAAGTTAATATGACACAACGCAAATCTCAACTCCTCTCTGTCGAAACTTGCATTAGAAAACTAGATACTAATTTAATATGACTCAACGTAAATCTCAACTCCTCTCTTTTGAAACTTGCATTAGAAAACTAGATACTAATTAATATGACACAACCCTAATCTCAACTCTTCTCTTTTGAAACTTGCATTAGAAAACTAGATACTAAGTTAATATGACACAACGCAAATCTCAACTCCTCTCTGTCGAAACTTGCATTAGAAAACTAGATACTAATTTAATATGACTCAACGTAAATCTCAACTCTTCTCTTTTGAAACTTGCATTAGAAAACTAGATACTAAGTTAATATGACTCAACCCTAATCTCAACTCTTCTCTTTTGAAACTTGCATTAGAAAACTAGATACTAAGTTAATATGACACAACACAAATTTTAACTCTTCTCTTTTGAAACTTGCATTAGAAAACTAGATACTAAGTTAATATGACACAACCCTAATCTCAACTCTTCTCATTTGAAACTTGCATTAGAAAACTAGATACTAAGTTAATATGACACAACACAAATTTCAACTCTTCTCTTCTGAAACTTGCATTAGAAAACTAGATACTAAGTTAATATGACACAATCCTAATCTCAACTCTTCTCTTTTGAAACTTGCATTAGAAAACTAGATACTAAGTTAATATGACACAACGCAAATCTCAACTCCTCTCTGTCGAAACTTGCATTAGAAAACTAGATACTAATTTAATATGACTCAACGTAAATCTCAACTCCTCTCTTTTGAAACTTGCATTAGAAAACTAGATACTAAGTTAATATGACTCAACCCTAATCTCAACTCTTCTCTTTTGAAACTTGCATTAGAAAAGTAGATACTAAGTTAATATGAAACAACACAAATTTCAACTCTTCTCTTTTGAAACTTGCATTAGAAAACTAGATACTAAGTTAAAATAACTCAACCCTAATCTCAACTCTTCTCTTTTGAAACTTGCATTAGAAAACTAGATACTAAGTTAATATGACACAACACAAATTTCAACTCTTCTCTTTTGAAACTTGCATTAGAAAACTAGATACTAAGTTAATATGACACAACCCTAATCTCAACTCTTCTCTTTTGAAACTTGCATTAGAAAACTAGATACTAAGTTAATATGACACAACGCAAATCTCAACTCCTCTCTGTCGAAACTTGCATTAGAAAACTGGATACTAATTTAATATGACTCAACGTAAATCTCAACTCCTCTCTTTTGAAACTTGCATTAGAAAACTAGATACTAAGTTAATATGACTCAACCCTAATCTCAACTCTTCTCTTTTGAAACTTGCATTAGAAAAGTAGATACTAAGTTAATATGAAACAACACAAATTTCGACTCTTCTCTTTTGAAACTTGCATTAGAAAACTAGATACTAAGTTAATATGACACAACGCAAATCTCAACTCCTCTCTGTCGAAACTTGCATTAGAAAACTAGATACTAATTTAATATGACTCAACGTAAATCTCAACTCCTCTCTTTTGAAACTTGCATCAGAAAACTAGATACTAAGTTAATATGACTCAACCCTAATCTCAACTCTTCTCTTTTGAAACTTGCATTAGAAAGGTAGATACTAAGTTAATATGACACAACACAAATTTCAACCCTTCTCTTTTGAAACTTGCATTAGAAAACTAGATACTAAGTTAATATGACACAACCCTAATCTCAACTCTTCTCTTTTGAAACTTGCATTACAAAACTAGATTCTAAGTCAATATGACACAGCTCAAAAATCTAAAAAAACTATGCCTCAGTCCGTCACTTAACTTATAGTAAAAGAAATAAACAAGGCCGTAAAGATTGGTGTCCATCCGCTGATTTTTTATAACGGGTCATCTTACTGGGGGGGAGTGGCTTTTTTTATAAAATGCTCTTGGGGACATGCTCTTCTTCAGACATCTTCAACAGTTGAAACTTTTAAAATTTTGATTTTATCGGAAGATATTTCAAATCCAATTTATGACAAAACTATGACGAAACTTAAATCTAAAATTGTTCACTTCACAAGCTTTATTTTCAAACGAAAACTTTGGGGCTTTCCAAACACAGACATTTTCTAGAGCTAAATTTGATTACTTTTAAAGGATTTTGAAGCCAGTGTGTTGCGAAACCATGGGAGAAATATTTTAAGTTGAAATGAAAAGCATCTCAAGATATGTTCCGTACGCGCGGCAGAACGCGATGAAAATTTCCAAAAGATAGCAGTTTCTTGCAATAAACAGAGGCCATTTCACTGAAACTTTCAGATCAACTTTTTATTTCAGCGAAAATATGGCCGTCTCTAAATGAAAAACATATCGTTGACAAGAGCTTTCACAAAGCTTGAGTAACAAGGGCTTTTACAAAGCTTTAATAATCTGCGACCTAGAATGAAAATAGGCGACAGAAATGCACTTAGTCTGTTATCTTTCATCCGTGGAAAAACACAAACATAGATGAACAAAAAGGTGCAATAACAACTTACCTCAATGCAAACGTGATGAACGGTGTCCATCCGCTGTTTTTATAGTAACTATTTATTCTACTGGGATTTTTTTCATGAAAAGCTCTAGCGAAGCCTTCGAATATTTTTTATATGACTCCGTGGGCTTTGTCGCAACGCAAGCCAATTCAAACCCAAAGTTGTACTCTTCAAAAACAGCATTTTTAATGGGGCGTTCCAAAATTATACATCTTCAACAATTAGAAACTTTTTAACTTTTGATTTTATTAAGAGATATTTCAAATCCAATTCATTACAAAACAATGGGAAAAATATTTTAAATTTGAAATACTAAACAGCTCAAGAAATATTTAGTACGTTTTCCAAAACACAACGCAAAACGCATTTCTTGTCGGACGAAATTGGCTACTGGCAAAGTAGACACTTAGTTAATATGAAACAGCAGCCATAACTAACAAATTAGGACCACAGTCCGACACTTACCTTACACCAAAAAAAAAATGAACACGGCCGATCCACTGTCTTTAAATGGAAAATATGTTGTCGCGCTCTGAGGTGCAGCCCAACAGAAAATTAGTATTCGTCAAAACTAAAACACTAGCGATCGGGCTAAACTAGGTGAGCGAAATGCACTTCTTCAGTTATCTTACAGCCGTGACAAAACATAGACAAGTTCTATCATCTGATCCCAACATTAAAATAAGGACCATAACCCGTTTCTTACCTTAACACGAATGTGATGATGGGTGGCCATTCGTTGTTTTTATATTAGCGGTTTATGTTACTGGGGCTTTTTATATGAAAAGTTCTGGGAAAGCCTTCAAAGTAATTCTTCCATGCGAGTCAGTGGGATTTGTCCCAGCGCAAGCCAATTCAAACCCAAAGTTGTTCACTTCAGCCGTATTTTCAAAAGGCAATTCAGACAACGTCAACAGTTAAAAACGAATTTTTTTATTTTATTAAAACATATTTCAAATCCAATTTATGACAAAACAATGGGAGAAATATTTTCAGATAAAATACTGAATATCTTGCAAAATATTTTTACGTGTTTACAGAAAACAACGCAAAACGCAACTCCTGTTTGTCGAAAGTGGTTACTGGAAAACCAGATACAAAGTTAATATGACAGAGCTGACAAAACTAACAAATATGAGGACCACAGTCTGTTACTTACCTTATAGCCAAAGAAAGAAACACGGCCAATATGCTGATCATATAGGAATGGTTTACGCAGCCGAAGCAATTTTTTTGAAGAGCCCTTGGGAAGCCGTCCATGCAACTATTTTCAGGTAACTCCGAGGGCCTTGACGTACAACACCCAACTAAAATCTTAAATTGTTCACTTCACAAGCTGTATTTTCAAACGAAAGCTTTAAGGCTTTCCAGACATAGATATGTTCTAAAGTTGCTTTTGTTTAAAGGCATTTAAAGCTAATCTATAACACAACTCAGGGATTAATATTTAAAGTGGAAATGAGAAACAGCTCAAGAAATGTTCTATACGCGCGGCTAGAACACGATGAACAATATCAAAAGATAGAAGTTTCTTTAAAATAAACAGAGTCAATTTTACGGAAACATTTCAGATGAAATTTTTTAATTTAGCGAGCAAAATTTTATGTCCGTCTTGAAATGGGAAAATATATCTACGACAAGAGCTTTTACAAAGTTTGAGTCATCGTCATCCCTGAGGCCCCAGCCTAACAGAAATTGGTATTCGTCAATACTAGAACATTTGCGATCGAGCGAAATTAGAACGCAAATTCTTCAGTTATCCTACATCCATGGAAAAACATAGACATAAATGACCATAAAAAGGTGCCAAGACAACTTCTATCATCTGATACCACTAACAAAATAAGGACCACAATCCGTCTCTCACCTTAATGCAAACGTGATGATGGGTGTACATTCGTTGTTTTAATGGTAACGGCTCATGCTACTGAAGGCTTTTTCTATGAAAATCTCTCTAGGGAGGCCGTCGAAGTAATATTTCATAGCTGTACTCGTGGGCTTTGCCGCAACGCAAGCCAATTTCAAACCCCAAGTTGTTCTCTTCATAAGCCACATTTTTAGAAGGGGCGTTCCAGACTCAAGGACAAGTTCAACAGTTATAACCTCTGAAATTTCGATTATATTAAAAGATGTTTCAAA
The DNA here is from genome assembly GCA_963675895.2 of Styela plicata. Lineage (NCBI taxonomy): Eukaryota > Metazoa > Chordata > Ascidiacea > Stolidobranchia > Styelidae > Styela > Styela plicata. The sequence continues at coordinate 13,493 of OZ023148.1, read as the reverse complement.
TCCCAATGCATT
>OZ023148.1:2660-13381 GCA_963675895.2 Styela plicata | reverse complement strand
TGGGTATGTCTTCACTGGAGCACCACGCCAAGCTCTACGCACGGTATCACCGGAAAGTAGAATACTGTTCTTATTTTCGAAAACAGTCGTAAGAGCAGGAAAATCAACCGCCGACTCACCACGACCGCAGACAACCGCTCATGTTTACATTGAACCCCCGGATTAAACGGCAAAGACGGGAAAACAGCCGAAGCCGACCCGTAGCCGCGTATGTATGCATTGGCGTTTAGACGGTAAAAACGTAATGACAAACAAGACTTGTGAGCGTTATGCAAATTAGGAAATATAAAATTTAATATCGTCATAAAATAACTGATGCGAACTCCTGATTCAGACTGTGTTATCTGTGAGTGTACAGCAACAATAGTTAGTTATGATTATAGTTAGAACAAGATAGTTTTTTATTTTTATCCTGCTACTGCATATATATATATGTTGGACCACGCCGTTCAATCAGCAGCCTGTCGGCGCGTAAATTTTGCTTTTTGCCCTCTGAATTTTCAGAACAAGCAAAACCGCTGGTCATTTGTCACGCGTTCAAATACAACAAGACATCGATTTCCTGACTTATTAAGTCGGTTGTGCTATTCCGAGCGAAGTTCAATCAACTATCGGTTGAAATTGGTGTAGAAGCTTGACGGGGTGTGACCTTATGCACCCTGCTCACTACACAAAGACGAAGGGCGCAGAGCCGTGCGCCAAATATTTTCCAGTCTAAACGCTCTCTTAGATGCTCCCCAGAATCCCGTATTTGAATATCTGACTGATCTCTGTCTTTGTCACCCCTTGATCAACAAGCACACAATTGAACAACAATATCAAAGGTTCTTCAAACACAGAAAATTCCAACATCCAAATATGAACACAGTAAATTACGACAAAAGTGATTGACAGAGGAGAGTGGAGAGAGGTTTTCTAAATTAAAACAAAGACAAGCATAAGCACAAAAATATTTTCTGCCAAATGTTCAATAAACCCCAATAATAGCATTCAACCCTTACCGACTGTTTTTTAGCCAAGGTCAACCGAAACAATAAAATCTTCAATTCAATAAAACTGCACAAACACTGAAAGAATAATACAAAATATGAGCATAATTGAATACTAATTGCATTTAATTCAAGCAGCAATACCCTACAAAGCATCTATAATCTCATGCCCATCAGTTCATCCCAATACCACAAATTCGGGGAAAATTAACACTACAACATAAAATTAACAACTCACCAGGAAAATAAATTACACAATCAACACGAAAATATGTGTCCAAAACGGATTGAATGCAATTCAAGATCCAGTGTTCCAAAATGCAGCAAGTATTAAACTATTTAGCGAAAGCTAGAAAGATACACAAACAACAAATAACCTTAGTTAAACCATTGCAATATTAGGGCACTAATCCTCAGCTACAATAAGCGCGCTACTGATCAGCAGGCTATCAGCAAAGCAGTAATTCACAAATAAGATTCCCGGGGAAAACATATAATAAAGAAACACAGCACGCAGACAGCATCGAGCAGTCTCGATTCTGCGGTAACAAAGAGAGAGCTCTTGTCTGAGCAATAAAGTGAGACATTGTTACATTACAAACAAGCGAAATGGTGCAATCATGTGGCAATGAACGAGAGATCTCCCATCAGCTGATCAGCCAGTGAGATGACAGGCGCTGGAGATCTAACATTCAACCAACACCAGCTTAGTAATAGGACGTTTCACCAAGCTGTTACGTATCTTAACAAGTACTGTACGTATAAGTCCCTTTTTATCCGGATAGACATCCACAATTCTTCCCATTGCCCATCTGGAACGTGGTTGAGAATTATCAACTACCAGGACAACATCTCCTTCTTTGAAATTCCTCTTCTTCTGAAACCATTTCTGTCTCTCGATAACAGTAGGAAGATATTCTCGAATCCATCTCCTCCAGAACTCGTTCGCAAGATATTGTGACTGTGCCCAACGACGTCTAACATAGCAGTCCTTCTTGTCGAAGATTCCCGGAGGCAGGTTCTGATTTGACCGAAGTAACAATAAATGATTTGGTGTCAAGGGCTCATCATCTCTTGGATCAAATGTTACCGTGGAACTAATGGGCGACTGTTCAAGCATGATTCACACTCGATCAAGGCAGTCACAAAAAACTTCATCGGTCATAGTTTGACCCTGAGTGATGGCTGTAAATATTCGACGAATAGAAACGGATCATGCGCTCCCAAGCTCCTCCATGATTCGAACCAGTTGGTGGGGGATTTATGCCAAGTTATACCGTTCTGACGAAGATACCCATGTACTTGTGCATCATTCCACTTCTTCAGAGAATTTCCAAGTATCTTCTCTGATAACAAAAAAATTTCCAGCATTATCGCTGTATATATCTGTACAATTTCCTCTTCTAGCAGTAAAACGCCCTCAGAGCAGAAATAAAGGAGAGTCCGCTGACAAACTGTTCACAACTTCAATGTGGACCGCACGAGTTCACGAGTCATGTCAATGCAAGAGAACACGCACCCCCATCTCTTCACATCACTGCGTCCCTTGACGAATAAGAAAATGTCCAAACAAATCAACTCCAACATGACTAAACACAGGGGTTCATCTGATTTCAGACGACATGTCGGTAAAATCTGCCATATATTGTGTTGCAGGACGACCATTTCGTTTCTTGCACAAAAACACAATTACCAATTACTCTTCTAATTGCAACACCACCCTTGATTATCCAATATTTCTCTCGTAGAGAAGTGTTCCATGTGTGGCCCATGCCAGAATGGCCAACTTTGGTATGATGCTCTCTAGGCGGAATAACAAGATCCGTAATATGAGAATTATGAGGCAAAACAATTGGGTGCTTCGAATCCTGCTTGATCGATGCATTTTATTCAAGCGTCCACCAATTCTCATCAAACCATCTTCCAGGATCAGATTCAATTTCAACATCCTACGAGAGCAATCACCTTTATTTCAGGAATCCCTTTTTCAACAAACATTTTTGCTTCATCTTGAAATTTCTGTCTTTGAACATACTGGGATAATATCACATTCAGCTATATTCAATTCTTCTGCAGTCAAACGCCGTGGCATTTTCAAGAAGTTTTGTCTGCTGACTTTTTATAAAAAACGAAGATAATTTTTTGAACCTTATGAGCCATGCAGCCGCTTTCTTTAAACGGTAAAATGCTGAGAATCTTTCAATCAGTCGATCCATAACAGTATTTTCTCATCATCAACTACAAATGTCATCTTCACCTCGGGAATAGGCTTCGGACAAAATTCCGCAGGTGGATCAGGGAAAACAATCAGGCATCTTCGGCCACGACGAATCTTCTGAGTGCCACAAAAATTCTGGTCCTCTTATCCATCTTCCTGATTTTAAATAATGCATCCACACGAAGTCCTCGTGAGGCATCATCAGCTGGATTCATCTTTGTAGGAATGTGTCGCCATTGTGATACATCTGTGCTGCGATCAATTTTTCGCCAAACGATTTGCAACAAATGTAGGAAAAACGCTTCTTTGAATTTCTTATGCTCTGTAAGACAGCAGTTGAATCTGTCCAGAAAAATGAACTGCAACCATCCATTTTCAACTCATTCTTGAGTACAAGATCCAGTTTTAACAGCAAGAACTGCTGCCGTTAAATTCAAGTCTTGGTATCGTTACACGAGAACACGGTGCAAGTCTAGCTTTTCCTACCAAAAATGACACATGAATTTGACCATTTTCATCCACTAGTCGCATATATGAAACCGCTTCATATGCAATTTCTGAGCCATCGGCAAAGTGATGCAACTCAGAAGCAACAACTTTTCCAAATCCTGGTGGTCTATAGCATCGCTGAATCTTGACTCTTTCCAATGTTGGCAGTTCATTCAGCCAGTTTTGCCAACACATCAGATCTCGATTTTGAAATTTCTTGATCCCATCCCAAGTTTTTTTGCTTGCACCAAATCTTGTAACAGAGTTTTTTAACGTTACAGGAGCTGCAAATTCCAAGTGGGTCAAAAAAACAGCAATGCGACAATCGAAAGTTACTCGATTTTGAAATCCCAAGTTTTGCTTGCAAAAACATCTTGTAACAGAAGTTTTGCAATAACGTTACAGAGCTGCATATTCCAAGTGGGTCAAAAACAGATGCGCGACAAATCGAAAGTATGCCTCTCCTGGTATTCGGCTTATCCGCAATGTTAACTTTGAATCCAAACTCGTCATTTGCCACATTCCACTGAATACCAAGAACTCTTTCCTTGACATCGCCATCTATGACGCGATCCTGTACACACTTGGCACGTTTCCTTTTCTGGGATCAAAGACAATAATTCATCATTATTAGTGAGCCATTTCGTCAGATTGAACCCCCACCCTTTGACATCAATCGTGAGAGGCCATTAACAATTGCTATGCCCTCTTCAACTGATTCAGCACTTGTCAGGCAATCATCAACATAGAAATCTTCTTCCTTCACAATTTTCTGAAATCCTGGGGGTTCAAACTCATTTCCAAATTTTCACAGCTGTCTCCTTCAAGCAAAATGCAGCTGACGAAGGACTTGATGATGCAGCGCCAAAAATGTGAACCTGCATTAAATGTGGCACTGCTTCCTTACGCAGATCACCACCTTCCCACCATAAAAATCGCAGAGCATCTCTGTCAGGAGGTGCCACTTTTACTTGGTGGAACATTGCTTCCACATCGGCTACCAAGGCAATCCGTCTCCTACGAAATCTCATAATAACGCCAAGAAGAGACGATACTAAATCAGGCCCTGACATCAAGCAATCATTCAATAACAAATTATCATGCTTGGCCGCAGCATCAAACACTACACGAACCTTCCCAGGCTTATGCGGATTGACAACAGGAAAATGTGGGAGGTACCAAACACGATTACATGAATTGATTTCAGCCATTGGGATTCTTTTTGCATATCCCGCAGAAATATGATTTTCAACAACCTCTACGTACCTTCGATGAAGATCAGTATCTTTCATTAGCCGATTCTTCAGAGATCTAAGTCTTTTCTCAGCCATCTCTCTGTTATCTGGCAAATATTGCATTCCTGCTCTCCAAGGCAAGGGAAGTTGAAAATGTCCGTAAACATGTTCCACATATTTCTGCATCATTTCATAGACCATTCGATCTTCTCGCGAAGTTGGTATATCGAGAATCGAAGTTTCATTGCCAAAATCCGTGGTCCACAATGTGTCAATTTCACGCTGTGTATCAACATCAGTCGGATTGATAAAAATTCACGAAGTGCTCAGATAGAAAGTGAACTTCTCTAATACCAGATGCCGAATCAAAACTTGAACCAAACAATGACCAGCCTAGCGCTGTCTTCACAGCTTTAGGCGCTTTGATCGGCCCCCGCTCCGCACTTCTTCAAAACACACTAATTCAGCGTGATCAGCACCAATCAGTAAATTCACCGTTCCACCTTTCAGTGTGGGCAGCATTACACATCCTGAAGATGCGGCATATCTTTCAAAACCTCTTGAGATCCAGCATTTCCATTTGGTCTTGCAGGAATCTTTTCCCACTGAGAGCACCTCGTTCAATTCTTGCTCCATACCACCATCTACCGGTGACACAATCAGATTTCCAGATATACCCTCATACTGAATCGGCCGCTGTCCGATTGTACGTAATGTTATGCTTCTCGAAGTTCCTGTAACGCCGAGATGCTTCATTAACTGGTCACTACAGAGAGTAACAGTTGATGCCGGATCTAGTAATGCATAAGTTTGTGCCACTCTATCACCATTACGAACATTAACAGGCACTACACACAAATACACACCTTGTGAAACATTTCTGCATTCCTGTGAGTTCGAAAGTGAATATACAGCTGGTCCTTGATCAGGTTTTGTCTTTGTTTCGTCACTTTCCAGAAGTCTATGCAGCAACGTATGATGGCGATTTCCCTTGCAGCCTTGAACCGTACACTGACTGGGCTTCTTGCAATTGCGGGCATGATGACCATCAGACAGACACTTGAAAACACAATTTTTTTTATCCTTCAAAAAGTCAACCTTTTCCTCATGCGACTTGCCTTTGAAGTCTTGGCAATTTGACAAAATTGTGAAACTTATGACAACACGGACAACCAGAATCTTTTCTTCGAATCTGTGTGTGTTGTTTTAGTATCCGCATCAATATTTGTAAGCTGCAGCTCTAGTTTTTCCTTGGTATGTTTGTTGGTCCTCGTTTGTGACAAAATTTCATTGAGCTTCTTCCCATACATGGAATTTTTCAACATCTGCCCAATCACAAACATATTCGACTAAATTACAAAATTTTGCCTGGTGTCCTGTTTTCCTTTGAACTCTGAGTGCTTCATGAGGGCCAACCATCTTGAACATCTTCAGGTAATTTGGCAATAAGCAGACTCATTGTATCCAGAGTATTGACACTGGCAAAATCGTCAATATCTTCTAATGTTCCCAGGCATCGTTCCATAACCTGTGATATTCGCAGCAACTGCTCTGGTTTGTCATCGCGAACATTGGGAAATTCTTTCAAGATCTTTTCGCAAGCACCGGCAATAATATGAGGCTGACCATATTCTTCATACAATCTTTGCCGAGCAAGCTTGTATCCTGTCTCAGGCCTCTTCGTGTAGTATTCCAACTGCACACGAATTTTCTCTTCACAATGTTGCAGCAGACATACCAGCTTCTGACTTTCTGACTTTCTGTCTCCAATTTCGGCACCAAATGAATATCAAAATTTGTGATAAATGACGTATACTTCAAAGGATCACCATTAAATGCAGTAAACTTTGGCATCTGGAAGAAGAATTCTTCTCTTCCATGATAATGATGATGTTGCACAACGGGAGATGTTCCCCTTGTCCTCTGCGCAGAATGATATCTTAGACTGGGCTCACGATTCCCCAAATTATGATGCCGAAAATCCTCTGACTCATGATTTTCTTGAGGTGGCCTGTATCCACGATTCAAGAAAAACTATATCCGCATGTGAGCGGTCACGAGTCAGTCCATTTTCTGCCCACAAATTTCATACTGGCGATCGCGTCGCATTCCATGACTTGATGCCGCAGGAGGAGGGCAATCATGAGCAAGTCTGTGATTTACAATATATTTTCGTGCTGGGCCTCATACACCCGCTTCTCGTTCATGACCCCATTTGAGCGTTCAAAAGCCACACCACGATTTGTATACTGATGAGCAGAATCTAAATTCCCATCAACTACATTTACATATTTTTTTGAGCCAGAAACACAAGAAATTCACTCCTCTAGAATTGACTCTGTTCTCTTGAACATATGCATGAACAGTAGACAAAGGCGCAAATTGTACAAAGTCACGGCAAAGAATCAGAAGCTGCATAGCCAGCAGCAGGATAACGAAAATTCAGAATTGCGTTTCAAATCATTTTTCACCTTGCAGCGAGGTCGCGCGAGGCTTGTTACTTGTGGTTTCCGCTTTTGCAAATTATTAGCAAAATCATGCACTGATGCAGACATAAAATTAGCACGAACCTGAAGTGGGCTTGGAATCTTCGGTGAAGGAGATTTATCAACCAATGTATTTATCTCTCTTCTGCTGCTTGACACCGGCAGGTAAAAACATCCTGCTCCAATGTCTGTTGCCTGCCAGAAGCTACAAATCTGTTTGAGTTTTCAAAAACATCTCTATCACCAGCAGTTGAACCAATATTTGACTCCATTTCCCATGCCAATGCCTCCACTTCTGCTAATTCAACTTTGCGCTGTGCATCTTTAAGCTCTTTTTTCGCGCTTCAATTCCTGAATTCTCGCCTCTTCTTCGAGTTTTGTCTCTTTTGCTTGCCGAAGTTGAACAACTGCAAGTTCATGCTTCAATTTACTTCGAATTCGTCTTTTTTTACTGAGGCTCTGGAAGTATTGTCAGAACAAATACTATCACTGCCATTTGAGAACATAGACAACGCATCATCAGATTTTTTGATGGGATGAGTTCTCAATTTATCAAACCATTCAGAGACACGCGAATCAAATTCACATTTTTCACGTCTCAGGACAGCAATATCAGGAAAATTTGAAACATTTGAACGAGTATGAGGCATTAAATCAAGTAGAGAAATTAGTTGCTTGAATACTTCGTTTATATCTTGTCTCACTGATGACAGTTTTTCTGCATTCTCACGGTCCAACATCAAACGCTCAGAAACCAGATATTTCTCTTGCAGGTCCGCATGCAAACCGTCCAATTCCTCTTTTGTCTTGGAATCCATAATATTATTCACAAAAGCAATATTTTCAAATAAATGTCCCAGGGCTGGCCAAGAGTCAAGCTTGCAACCTGCCGAGGCTTCAGTCGAAAACTTTTTATGTAGAAGCTTGACGGGGTGTGACCTTATGCACCCTGCTCACTACACAAAGACGAAGGGCGCAGAGCCGTGCGCCAAATATTTTCCAGTCTAAACGCTCTCTTAGATGCTCCCCAGAATCCCGTATTTGAATATCTGACTGATCTCTGTCTTTGTCACCCCTTGATCAACAAGCACACAATTGAACAACAATATCAAAGGTTCTTCAAACACAGAAAATTCCAACATCCAAATATGAACACAGTAAATTACGACAAAAGTGATTGACAGAGGAGAGTGGAGAGAGGAGAGAGGTTTTCTAAATTAAACAAAGACAAGCATAAGCACAAAATATTTCTGCCAAATGTTCAATAAACCCAATAATAGCATTCAACCTTACCGACTGTTTTTAGCCAAGGTCAACCGAAACAATAAATCTTCAATTCAATAAAACTGCACAAACACTGAAAGAATAATACAAAATATGAGCATAATTGAATACTAATTGCATTTAATTCAAGCAGCAATACCCTACAAAGCATCTATAATCTCATGCCCATCAGTTCATCCCAATACCACAAATTCGGGGAAAATTAACACTACAACATAAATTAACAACTCACCAGGAAATAAATTACACAATCAACACGAAAATATGTGTCCAAAACGGATTGAATGCAATTCAAGATCCAGTGTTCCAAAATGCAGCAAGTATTAAACTATTCAGCGAAAGCTAGAAAGATACACAAACAACAAATAACCTTAGTTAAACCATTGCAATATCAGGGCACTAATCCTCAGCTACAATAAGCGCGCTACTGATCAGCAGGCTATCAGCAAAGCAGTAATTCACAAATAAGATTCCCGGGGAAAACATATAATAAAGAAACACAGCACGCAGACAGCATCGAGCAGTCTCGATTCTGCGGTAACAAAGAGAGAGCTCTTGTCTGAGCAATAAAGTGAGACATTGTTACATTACAAACAAGCGAAATGGTGCAATCATGTGGCAATGAACGAGAGATCTCCCATCAGCTGATCAGCCAGTGAGATGACAGGCGCTGGAGATCTAACAATTGGGTTGAATTAATTTTTTGTGTCTTTTATATCCGTATTACTATGCATTATGGTCGTATTTGTACTTCAGGAGATTTTGGGCCCTTTTGTTACAAAAAAGGAACAGCATTTTGGGGATTTACAAAAAAATACACTTACATAAAAAATTCACTGTATAATATGTTATTGCATGCCGGATGCGCGCGAAAATTTTGCTAGTTTTATAGAACTTTTTGTTAAAATTTCAAAATCTTGCAATCAGGACTGCTCCTCCCCAATCTTCAAGGGCAAGTCCTCCGCCCCCTAGTTGAGCCGCTATATGCATCTTGATCTCGTTTTATGTTTTCCTTAAAATGTTTTTTCGGATTAAATTTCGTGTTTGAAGGAAGCTAAAAAATAGGAAAGTCTACTTTAATAATTTTAAATACTTATCAGACAAAAAATGGTGAAAAGAGCCTCGGGGTTTTACCATCGCCTAGGCATGAGAACCACTCATTGCAGTTTAACAAAGCGATTCAAATTGCTAGACCCAGGTTTTGTTTCATACATAAAAAAGTAGCCCACAGAGAATAGTTTATGATCAAATGTCAATTTTCCGTCGACTGTTTTTCGTTTCCTACGTTGTGCATCCTTTAATGGAAACAGTAGATGCAGTTTGCAAACAAGATGATATTATTATATTACATGACATGCTGTCGTGTAAGGGCTCATGACAGTGTGGCGTATGTTATAATCATCTTTTTATAAGAGCATTTCCAGGCGCCCGGTTATCTCAATCGGTATGCGGTCTTGCAAGAGCTCCGCTAGACGCCTCGCCGTTCCCAATAAATTGATCGAGTCCCCTTACGTTTTTTACTATGCCGTTATTTAGTAAAAAAAAATACTTTGCAATCTGCAATAACTCGTCTTTTTATTGCTAACATAACATGGAGCGATTACATTCCGCGGTATTTCACTTTAGACAAGAAAACAAACTCCGGATTATAGGACTTCCATTGTGGTACCCCACTCTTCGAATGTTACAACAAATGTCTCGTGTCTTCATGCAAGGGCAGTATTTATTTTGGGTATTAGATATGTTGCGACATATTTATGTAAGTCATGATTAGGGGTATGCAAGAAGTTGTTGTAAACAGACTACCGGTACTTGATTATGCACAAAACAAATGTAGTGATGTTATCCGATGTAAACCTGTCACAAACAAGAGTCATATGGGGCCCATTTCTATGATGATGGTAAATCAAGCAGGTTCCATTAAGTAATATCATGGTTACATTACAAGAAAATAAATAAATCACTGAGAACATTTTTTTAACAAATAAACGATGAATTGAATTCGTAGTTATCAACTATG
>OZ023147.1:24297457-24496318 GCA_963675895.2 Styela plicata | reverse complement strand
GGGTTGGCATTGTAAAAGTTCTTTTGCAAAATGGCGAATTTGAGTAATTTTTTCATTAGCAGGAGATGGACCAGAGTAATTCAAATCACTGAAGTAACACATTTCAGAAACGAGGAATCTTATTGAATTAGCTTTACAATAGTCCAGTGTCGCATTCTCACACGTTCCGCGACAGTGAAGCAACCTGTTGTTGGGGAGTTCCCGCGATTCAAATGCTTTTGAATCAGGTACATTTTAAATTCTATTAAGCAGGTTTACAGCCGTAAGAACGTTTCTCAAACTTGGAGTTTCCAATAATAAAAATAAAAAACAATCCATGACGTGTTGTACTTGTTTTCAGTAAGCAACATTCGATGCAATATTGTAGTTAACTTTCACTTCCGAAGATTCTTTCGGAATCTTCAAGTTGAATCAGAAAACTGTAAAGATTTATGTGAAGGTAAATTCTCATCTCTTATAGAAACGAAGGTCTTTGGAACAACTTTCCGCTTTCGGGCGCTTGTCGGCATCATTCCGCGGCTTGCTATGTCAGCTGGATTTGACTTAGTGTCAACGTGGTATCACTGACTTGGTTCAAGAAGGAATGCGAATTGTATTTAGGCGATTCGCAACGAAAGTTTTAAAACGCTCTGATCTGTTATCAATCATTCTCAGAACTGTCATCGAATCCCTATAGAAAAAACACATAGGTTATCAAGTCAGGTAAATTCCAATTTTATACATCGAGCCAACTCTGTCGCAGAAACAGCGGCAGTGCGGCTTTCTAAGCGTGGTGTTGCGTCAATCGTGATAACTTTCTTCGGCGCTTAACTCTTGATAAACCCATTCCACGAACGTTACATGTACATTTCCTGCATTATCAATCATTCTTAGATAAGCACAAGTACCGTAAGCAAATGAACTTGCATCACAGAAAACATGCAATTGGTAAGAAGTAGGAACGAATCCAGCAGGTCTGTAACAACGTGAGAATGAAAGTCCATTTAAATCTGGTAGCTTTGAAATTTCAATCTTCTCATTTCTCCCCCCTGTTTGAGAGGTCCAACAATTAAAATCATCCCAGTAAAAATTTTTTTTCATAACACAGATCTTATAATATCATCCTGGCAATCAGCACAAATGGTTTAAAATAACCAAGAGAGTCGAATATTTGAGATACCATAGAAAGTATACCACGACGAGTAGGCGGTCGTTCACTGATATTGACACATACAATAAATTGATCAGTAGTCGCATTTTCAATCCAATCCGAGAGTACGACTTAGCGCGGCGTCTCACCCAATTCTAATTACATGTGTTACGGAGCTTTATCCTGATTCGGAACAGTCTCCAGAACTTGCGGTTCATTGCTCAGAAATTTAGTTAAATGGCAACCACCCATAGCAAGCAATTCAGTCGTCTGTTGCACTAAAACAGAAGCTTCAGACACTGTTTGTTTCTCTGGAGTAAAGTCCGTCATCTACATAAAAGTTAGAAAATATACATTGAACGGTTTCAGGGTCAGCATTAGATAGATTGTCTCTTGCGACTTGCCTGATAGCAAATGAGGCAATTGACGGAGAACAAGAAGTCTCAAATTCATGAGAAGAGCATTCCAAATTGAGCAATAGGCTGTGCAATATCATGTGAGGGGTACCATAAAAATCGTAATGACTCCGTATCTTCCGTTTTGACAAGTACTCTATGAAACATTTGACGAATGTCACATGGAACTGCAATGGGGTTCACACGAAAACGCAACAAACACTCCAACAAGGGAGTTTTTGAAATCCAGGTCCAGTTAGTAAATTCTTGTTTAAAAGACGCCCCATCAAACTCCGCTGAACTGTCAAAGACAATACGGAATCTTGACTGTCGTTGTAGCATGATGCGGTATATAACCACGTTCTATCTGTCGGTGCCAATCATCATCGGGTAATTAATTCTGCATAGTCATTTCTTATGTACTCATCCATCTTTTCAATGTATTTGGTCGCAAAATCAGCATCCTTCTCCATTCTACGTTTGACTGACAATAATCGGCGCACCGTCATAACATAATTGTAAGGCAATTTGATATCGTCAAACTTCCACAGCAAACCAATTTGTAAACGGCTATTGACACGCTTTAGAATGTCAATCATAATCTTAGTTGCTCTTTCATCATCGAGTGATGGTTGAGTAGTAAATGGATCTTCGTTCAAATCAGGAAAGTTATTTCCACAAATTTCAGGTTTAGTACTTTCTTCTTCAAGAGTGTCAAACATCGCAGAGCACAGAAAGAAGAAATCAGAAACATTTTCATGGGTAAATTTATTCACGTATAAATCCTTAACATTAATATCATAATAACGCATGCAAGGCTTTTCAAATCCCTCAGTTGCATCGTCTGTATCTTGTAAACTATTTTCATCTTGTAAATTGTCATCTTGCGACAAATTATCAGTAAATTGGGGAAAACACAATCATTACATAAAAGACGTGTGTCAGAAATTGGAAATGTAGTAGAAATGAAGTTAACAGCAAACATCACTTTGTGAATCAAATCTACAGTCCTCCGATATCAATGGCACAGAAGTTTCAATATAGATTGTCAAATTATTTGTTTTAGCCATTAAAGGATCCCTGCCATTAAAGACAACCATCCAAGAGATCCAATTAAGAGTTCGACTTTCCCATCAACATTAGGAAAATTCCACATCACGCAAATGCAGATATTTGTGAATTATGTCAGGTTTTAAGCATTGAGTCCCTAACATCAGGAATTTTGTCAAAAGTCAAAGCATTCTGTACTTTAACAACGTCAGTGTTATTGATGCCATTAATGCAAAATGAAATTCTTTCGCCAGTGTGAATACTGACACCATTCGGAGAACGCACCAAACACACGTTTCTGGCTTACCAGGAAGTCTGAGTGATTTTGCCAATTCTGTAGAGCAGAGAGATCTCTGTAATCCTAAATCTAAGAAAGCAATAGTTGTCCTTTTTACCTGTATTATCGGATCGACTTATTTCGACGGCGACGACCATTAGTCTCACTGGACATAAGGGATCAAGGATAGACATAGAAGTAACAGGAGTTGCCGCATCAGGTTTAGGTGTCTGTGGTGATAATGGTTCCTCAGAACGCGAAGTATGCAATGCAGGCGGTTTAGTCGCATGCTTCATGTACAACAGAGTATGATGAAGCTTACCACTTCCTTCAATCAAACACATTTTCTCTGAAGGACAACTACTAGCATAATGTCTCTTTGAGGACATGCAATTGAAGCAAAATTGACTGTTCCTTAACGAACAGTCGCCTGTCAGTTTTTAAACTTTGAGCAACGCATAAGCGTGTGATCACCGTTGCAAAGATAACAAGTCACAATAGAGTTAATATTCCTGTTAAAGGGTACAATGTTTATGATAATTCCTACTTACTCGAAGCGTTATCTTGCTTCGACATATTGAATGTTGCATATGTAGAAAATTTAGGAAATACGCCTGTTGTTTTGCTTGTTTTGACCCACAGGTCGTGAAGATAAGTCAGCCAAAGCACGACCATAAAAGGTATTATACAGCCGTACTCTTGATTCAATGAATTTGAGTAAATGATTGAATGAAGGAATTGCGAAGGATGTCCATGACCCATTCATAACATAATCAGTACGCATATTAGGCGGTAAACGTTCAAAAATAGCAGTAAGATATGCTGGAGCATCAAGCAAGCTCCCCAGCATCCCAATCGTAAAATACGATAGCGCAATTTCTCATTTGAGAAGACAATTTGCAAAGACCTTTAACATCATTTGTACGTATTTTTAGGCGGTCCCTCAGTAAGTTGTTGAATAAATGCATTTATAATCAGTGATCTATTGCCAAAAATGAAATAATTCCAACGTTTCTCTTGCAGCATTGTAAGCCTCAGCTGGGTTATCAGCCGTTCGCAAATGTTTGATAACTTCGTATGCTTCACCCTTGCAGTGAGCAAGGGGGAGGATCCCAGTGCTATGAGCCATGCTTGACTGAACAACATTCAGTTGAGTTAACTGGTTGCAAATGAGGGTCCATACTCATACCAGCAATCGGTGCCATTAGCTGTTGTGGACTTGAAATCATAGAACTATTTTGCACCGGCCCCGCAGACCGACCGGGTAAAAATTGCAGCAGTGTTTAACATTATTACTGGGTAAACAATCATGAAAATTATTAGCAGAGTAACTAAAATTATCCGAAATTATTCGAAATTATTATTATGTGAAACATTTGGAACAGATCGTAGATTCAAATCTGGAACATTACTAGCCTGTTGTGGTGGCAAATGCGAAACTTCTGTGGCTCCTGCTTGCATTGAAATTGACTCAGTGTATGAATGTGGGAGGCTGATCTCCACAAAAAGGAATAGTACGCAAAACATTAAAAGATGAATTAGGCAACAAGCCTTTATCGATACCTTATTTTTCTTTATTGTAAGTTACCACAGAAGGAACTCGATCTTTGTGATACCATAGTAGAAGTAACATTTACAAAGTCACGTAAACTAATCTGTTTTGAAAGTCACAATGTCGTCATCGCTGAAAAGAGACTTCGATGCCGCTGAATCTCTGTCACTTCCCATTTTGTAAAGAAGTTGTGCTCGTTGTTCTTTGAAATTAGCTTTCATCTCAGCCAGCTGTCTTTACTTTTCAGCAGCATGTGCTGCCGATTGTCTATCTTTCTCAGCTGCATGAGCCGATAGCTCGGCTTCATGAGCGGCTAATTGCTTTTCTTGTAGTGCCTCAAGTCTCAGCAATTTTGACTTGTCCAAGATCCTGCTGGATGACATTGATGATTTTGAGGAACGAGACTTCGATGAACGATGCTTTGAAGAACGAGATTTTGATGAACGAGATTTAGATTTTTTTGAAGCAGAGCGCGTTTGAGGATGGGTGGCACAACTGTCCACAAATTTTCTATAAAGCATTGTACTTGATTTCAGGTTATCTTCAACTTGAATATAATGTAGTTTAGCTGTGTGTGAATCAGGACTATTGAGTAAAGTGTCCAAACACGTTTTCCTGTTATGTAAATGATCACATATTTTCTGATATTGTGAAACAACTTTCGATTGGTTATCTTTAACCAGCATAAGCGTTGTAAAATCATTGTGTAAAATTGAATAAGCTTGCGCATAACGTGAGTTGTCAATTGCTTCATTTCGATCAAAATCATTTGTTGGTAACTGCACTGAAGATTCGGAACAAATTGCACGATCATCCGATTCAATTATATCATGTGAAAAGTTCGAAGCCATAGTGTTAAAGTAAAAACGGCAAACTGTATTCCAAGATTGAATATTAGTTTTATAAAATATGGAGTACGATTTCAAATTCTTTTCAAATGAACTCACAACGTGACTGTTTCTTGGAGTTTTATGCGTAATTCCCTAGCCTCCAGCATCTGCCCAACCAAAGTATTAAGTACAGATGCAACGAGATCCAACGAAACTGAAACTGTATTCAATGATCTCACCAAAACAAGTACTAAATGTTGAACAGCGGGAAACCTTCGGAAATTAACGATAAAACTAATATATGATGACACAGCTACTGCAATACATTATAAATATTTTACAGTTAACTATTGCAATAAATATGAGCAGTAATATTAATCCCAACTATCAAGAATATCACTAACTTATCACAACACAACTTAGCCAGAACACTATAATACGATACTTCCAAAACTAAAACTCAATTACCAGACTGCAATAATAGACGGCGAGTTTATATCTAACATTCCGGCCCCAGATAATTTAAATCTAGGTAAATTATCTCAGAAATAAGAAATAAACGAAGTAAGTGAAATGAATGGAAAGTGTGTACATAATGAATAGAAGGAAACATAACAATATATACATGATAGCATAAATTACCCATTTTAACATTTAGTCAAGCCCGAGTGAGCAAATATTTCTTATATCACGAAAAAGAAGATTTGGATGTTCGCACCTTAACTCTACCGACAATTCCCTGCTTATCTAGGTAAACTTCGTCCACAACAGCCATGTCGCGGGGGGAGGATATCATCGCGCATAAGTACTAAGTCACCTGTCCTAATATTGGGAGAGGGATGCAACCATTTTGAACATCCTTGGAGCAAGGGAATATATTCACTTGCAAATCTATGCCAGAATATGTCTAGCATACGCTGGACATGCCTATAACCCTGTCTGTATTCATCAGCACGCAGGAAAACATCAGGGGAAAGGTCAGGGTCTAGTTTATTTATCAGGATAGAGTTGGGGGAAAGGGCGTGAAGGTCTCTGGGATAAGTACTAATACGAGTAAGAGGCCTATCATGTAAAATAGTTTCCAATCCAGTCAGAAAGGACCAAAGAGAATAATCAGTAAGAGGTTTATCATCAAGGATGTTTCGCAAAATCTTTTTGACTTCTCTAATCATCCTCTCAACAACACCATTTTGATGACTTGCAAGTGGTGGAGAGAAGTGCCATTGAATTCCCCTTTGTGCAAGAGCATCATCAATTTGCAATTCCATCTTTGAGAATTTTACTTCCCGCAATAAAATTTGTGCCGTTGTCTGAATACATATGAGCTGGTTTAGAACGGCGTGAAACAAATCGAAAAAATGCTTGCAGAAAAGCAGAAGCATCTAAACTATCAGCTACTTCTAGATGAACAGCTCGTGTAGAAAGACAAGTAAAAATAACGCCATAACGCTTGTGCTCACTTCTTCCAAGCTTCACTTTTATAGGGCCAAAATAGTCAGCGAAGCAATGATGAAACAGTTTGTTTCCAGTACAAAGCCTAACAGCAGGCATATCTGACATCCATTGTTTGCCAGGTCTTGCAACGCGAATTTTACAGTTTATGCATTCACGTAGTACCTTTGCAACAGCAGATTGGAGACGTAAAATCCAGTATCTCTGCAAAAAGTACGCTTGCACTTGATTGCATCCACAATGACCATTTTCGCAATGATAATGATCAATAAGAAGTTTTGTAGCATGGTGATATGGAGGTAGAGTGACAGGATTCCTGTGATCAGGGGGCAGATCAGAATGTCGAAGTCTGCCTCCTACACGAAGTATGCCATCGGAGACATATGGGTTGCATTGTAAAAGTTCTTTTGCAAATGGCGATTTGAGTAATTTTTCATTAGCAGGAGATGGACCAGAGTAATTCAAATCACTGAAGTAACACATTTCAGAAACGAGGAATCTTATTGAATTAGCTTTACAATATCCAGTGTCGCATTCTCTCGTTCCGCGACAGTGAAGCAACCTGTTGTTGGGGAGTTCCCGCGATTCAAATGCTTTTGAATCAGGTACATTTTAAATCTATTAAGCCAGGTTACAGCCGTAAGAAGTTTCTCAAACTTGGAGTTTCCAATAATAAAAAAAATAAAAAACAATCCATGACGTGTTGTACTTGTTTCAGTAGCAACATTCGATGCAATATTGTAGTTAACTTTCACTTCCGAAGATTTTTCGGAATCTTCAAGTGAATCAGAAAACTGTAAATATTTATGTGAAGGTAAATTCTCATCTCTTAGAAACGAAGGTCTTTGGAACCAACATTCCGCTTTTCGGCGCTTGTCGGGCATCATTCCGCGGCTTGCTATGTCAGCTGGATTTGACTTAGTGTCAACGTGGTATCACTGACTTGGTTCAGAAGGAAGCGAATTGTATTTAGGCGATTCGCAACGAAAGTTTTAAAAACGCTCTGATCTGTTATCAATCATTCTCAGAACTGTCATCGAATCCCTATAGAAAAACACATAGGTTATCAAGTCAGGTAATTCCAATTTTATACATCGAGCCAACTCTGTCGCAGAAACAGCGGCAGTGCGTTCTAAGCGTGGAATCGTGATAACTTTCTTCGGCGCTACTCTTGATAAACCTTTCACGAACGTTACATGTACATTTCCTGCATTATCAATCATTCTTAGATAAGCACAAGTACCGTAAGCAAATGAACTTGCATCACAGAAAACATGCAATTGGTAAGAAGTAGGAACGAATCCAGCAGGTCTGTAACAACGTGAGAATGAAAGTCCATTTAAATCTGGTAGCTTTGAAATTCAATCTTCTCATTTCTGTTTGAGAGGTCCAACAATTAAATCATCCCAGTAAAATTTTTTATAACACAGATCTTATAATATCATCCTGGCAATCAGCACAAATGGTTTAAAATAACCAAGAGAGTCGAATATTTGAGATACCATAGAAAGTATACCACGACGAGTAGGCGGTCGTTCACTGATATTGACACATACAATAAATTGATCAGTAGTCGCATTTCAATCCAATCCGAGAGTACGACTTAGCGCGGCGTCTCCCAATTCTAATTCATGTGTTACGGGAGCTTTATCCTGATTCGGAACAGTCTCCAGAACTTGCGGTTCATTGCTCAGAAATTTAGTTAAATGGCAACCACCCATAGCAAGCAATTCAGTCGTCTGTTGCACTAAAACAGAAGCTTCAGACACTGTTTGTTTCTCTGGAGTAAAGTCCGTCATCTACATAAAAGTTAGAAAATATACATTGAACGGTTTCAGGGTCAGCATTAGATAGATTGTCTCTTGCGACTTGCCTGATAGCAAATGAGGCAATTGACGGAGAACAAGAAGTCTCAAATTCATGAGAGAGCATTCCAAATTGAGCAATAGGCTGTGCAATATCATGTGAGGGGTACCATAAGAATCGTAATGACTCCGTATCTTCCGTTTTGACAAGTACTCTATGAAACATTTGACGAATGTCACATGGAACTGCAATGGGGTTCACACGAAAACGCAACAACACTCCAACAAGGGAGTTTTTGAAATCAGGTCCAGTTAGTAAATTCTTGTTTAAAGACGCCCCATCAAACTCCGCTGAACTGTCAAAGACAATACGGAATCTTGACTGTCGTGTAGCATGATGCGGTATAAACCACGTTCTATCTGTCGGTGCCAATTCATCATCGGGTATTAATTCTGCATAGTCATTTCTTATGTACTCATCCACCTTTTCAATGTATTTGGTCGCAAAATCAGCATCCTTCTCCATTCTACGTTTGACTGACAATAATCGGCGCAACGCCATAACATAATTGTAAGGCAATTTGATATCGTCAAACTTCCACAGCAAACCAATTTGTAAACGGCTATTGACACGCTTTAGAATGTCAATCATAATCTTAGTTGCCCTTTCATCATCGAGTGATGGTTGAGTAGTAAATGGATCTTCGTTCAAATCAGGAAAGTTATTTCCACAAATTTCAGGTTTAGTACTTTCTTCTTCAAGAGTGTCAAACATCGCAGAGCACAGAAAGAAGAAATCAGAAACATTTTCATGGGTAAATTTATTCACGTATAAATCCTTAACATTAATATCATAATAACGCATGCAAGGCTTTTCAAATCCCTCAGTTGCATCGTCTGTATCTTGTAAACTATTTTCATCTTGTAAATTGTCATCTTGCGACAAATTATCAGTAATTGGGAAAACACAATCATTACATAAAAGACGTGTGTCAGAAATTGGAAATGTAGTAGAAATGAAGTTAACAGCAACATCACTTTGTGAATCAAATCTACAGTCCTCCGATATCAATGGCACAGAAGTTTCAATATAGATTGTCAAATTATTTGTTTTAGCCATTAAAGGATCCCTGCCATAAAGACACCATCCAAGAGATCCAATTAAGAGTTCGACTTTCCCATCAACATTAGGAAATTCCACATCACGCAAATGCAGATATTTGTGAATTATGTCAGGTTTTAGCATTGAGTCCCTAACATCAGGAATTTTGTCAAAAGTCAAAGCATTCTGTACTTTAACAACGTCAGTGTTATTGATGCCATTAATGCAAAATGAAATTCTTTCGCCAGTGTGAATACTGACACCATTCGGAGAACGCACCAAACAACGTTCTGGCTTACCAGGAAGTCTGAGTGATTTTGCCAATTCTGTAGAGCAGAGAGATCTCTGTAATCCTAAATCTAAGAAAGCAATAGTTGTCCTTTTACCTGTATTATCGGATCGACTTATTTCGACGGCGACGACCATTAGTCTCACTGGACATAAGGGATCAAGGATAGACATAGAAGTAACAGGAGTTGCCGCATCAGGTTTAGGTGTCTGTGGTGATAATGGTTCCTCAGAACGCGAAGTATGCAATGCAGGCGGTTTTAGTCGCATGCTTCATGTGTAAACAGAGTATGATGAAGCTTACCACGTCCTTCAATCAAACACCTTTTCTCTGAAGGACAACTACTAGCATAATGTCTCTTTGAGGACATGCAATTGAAGCAAATTGACTGTTCCTTAACGAACAGTCGCCTGTCAGTTTTTAAACTTTGAGCAACGCATAAGCGTGTGATCACCGTTGCAAAGATAACAAGTCACAATAGAGTTAATATTCCTGTTAAAGGGTACATGTTTATGATAATTCTACTTACTCGAAGCGTTATCTTGCTTCGACATATTGAATGTTGCATATGTAGAAAATTTAGAAATACGCCTGTTGTTTTGCTTGTTTTGACCCACAGGTCGTGAAGATAAGTCAGCCAAAGCACGACCATAAAAGGTATTATACAGCCGTACTCTTGATTCAATGAATTTGAGTAAATGATTGAATGAAGGAATTGCGAAGGATGTCCATGACCCATTCATAACATAATCAGTACGCATATTAGGCGGTAAACGTTCAAAAATAGCAGTAAGATATGCTGGAGCATCAAGCAAGCTCCCAGCATCCCAATCGTAAAATACGATAGCGCAATTTCTCATTTGAGAAGACAATTTGCAAAGACCTTTAACATCATTTGTACGTATTTTCGGTCCCTCAGTAAGTTGTTGAATAAATGCATTTATAATCAGTGATCTATTGCCAAAATGAAATAATTCCAACGTTTCTCTTGCAGCATTGTAAGCCTCAGCTGGGTTATCAGCCGTTCGCAAATGTTTGATAACTTCGTATGCTTCACCCTTGCAGTGAGCAAGGGGGAGGATCCCAGTGCTATGAGCCATGCTTGACTGAACAACATTCAGTTGAGTTAACTGGTTGCAAATGAGGGTCCATACTCATACCAGCAATCGGTGCCATTAGCTGTTGTGGACTTGAAATCATAGAACTATTTTGCACCGGCCCCGCAGACCGACCGGGGTAAAAATTGCAGCAGTGTTAACATTATTACTGGGTAAACAATCATGAAAATTATTAGCAGAGTAACTAAAATTATCCGAAATTATTCGAAATTATTATTATGTGAAACATTTGGAACAGATCGTAGATTCAAATCTGGAACATTACTAGCCTGTTGTGGTGGCAAATGCGAAACTTCTGTGGCTCCTGCTTGCATTGAAATTGACTCAGTGTATGAATGTGGAGGCTGATCTCCACAAAAAGGAATAGTACGCAAAACATTAAAAGATGAATTAGGCAACAAAGCCTCCCTTTATCGATACCTTATTTTTCTTTATTGTAAGTTACCACAGAAGGAACTCGATCTTTGTGATACCATAGTAGAAGTAACATTTACAAAGTCACGTAAACTAATCTGTTTTGAAGTCACAATGTCGTCATCGCTGAAAAGAGACTTCGATGCCGCTGAATCTCTGTCACTTCCCATTTTGTAAAGAAGTTGTGCTCGTTGTTCTTTGAAATTAGCTTTCATCTCAGCCAGCTGTCTTTACTTTTCAGCAGCATGTGCTGCCGATTGTCTATCTTTCTCAGCTGCATGAGCCGATAGCTCGGCTTCATGAGCGGCTAATTGCTTTTCTTGTAGTGCCTCAAGTCTCAGCAATTTTGACTTGTCCAAGATCCTGCTGGATGACATTGATGATTTTGAGGAACGAGACTTCGATGAACGATGCTTTGAAGAACGAGATTTTGATGAACGAGATTTAGATTTTTTTGAAGCAGAGCGCGTTTGAGGATGGGTGGCACAACTGTCCACAAATTTTCTATAAAGCATTGTACTTGATTTCAGGTTATCTTCAACTTGAATATAATGTAGTTTAGCTGTGTGTGAATCAGGACTATTGAGTAAAGTGTCCAAACACGTTTTCCTGTTATGTAAATGATCACATATTTTCTGATATTGTGAAACAACTTTCGATTGGTTATCTTTAACCAGCATAAGCGTTGTAAAATCATTGTGTAAAATTGAATAAGCTTGCGCATAACGTGAGTTGTCAATTGCTTCATTTCGATCAAAATCATTTGTTGGTAACTGCACTGAAGATTCGGAACAAATTGCACGATCATCCGATTCAATTATATCATGTGAAAAGTTCGAAGCCATAGTGTTAAAGTAAAAACGGCAAACTGTATTCCAAGATTGAATATTAGTTTTATAAAATATGGAGTACGATTTCAAATTCTTTTCAAATGAACTCACAACGTGACTGTTTCTTGGAGTTTTATGCGTAATTCCCCAGCCTCCAGCATCTGCCCAACCAAAGTATTAAGTACAGATGCAACGAGATCCAACGAAACTGAAACTGTATTCAATGATCTCACCAAACAAGTACTAAATGTTGAACAGCGGGAAACCTTCGGAAATTAACGATAAAACTAATATATGATGACACAGCTACTGCAATACATTATAAATATTTTACAGTTAACTATTGCAATAAATATGAGCAGTAATATTAATCCCAACTATCAAGAATATCACTAACTTATCACAACACAACTTAGCCAGAACACTATAATACGATACTTCCAAAACTAAACTCAATTACCAGACTGCAATAATAGACGGCGAGTTTATATCTAACATTCCGGCCCCAGATAATTTAAATCTAGGTAAATTATCTCAGAAATAAGAAATAAACGAAGTAAGTGAAATGAATGGAAAGTGTGTACATAATGAATAGAAGGAAACATAACAATATATACATGATAGCATAAATTACCCATTTTAACATTTAGTCAAGCCCGAGTGAGCAAATATTTCTTATATCACGAAAAAGAAGATTTGGATGTTCGCACCTTAACTCTACCGACAATTCCCTGCTTATCTAGGTAAACTTCGTCCACAACAGCCATGGGCCAACTGTCGCGGGGGGAGGATATCATCGCGCATAAGTACTAAGTCACCTGTCCTAATATTGGGAGAGGGATGCAACCATTTTGAACATCCTTGGAGCAAGGGAATATATTCACTTGCAAATCTATGCCAGAATATGTCTAGCATACGCTGGACATGCCTATAACCCTGTCTGTATTCATCAGCACGCAGGAAAACATCAGGGGAAAGGTCAGGGTCTAGTTTATTTATCAGGATAGAGTTGGGGGAAAGGGCGTGAAGGTCTCTGGGATAAGTACTAATACGAGTAAGAGGCCTATCATGTAAAATAGTTTCCAATCCAGTCAGAAAGGACCAAAGAGAATAATCAGTAAGAGGTTTATCATCAAGGATGTTTCGCAAAATCTTTCTGACTTCTCTAATCATCCTCTCAACAACACCATTTTGATGACTTGCAAGTGGTGGAGAGAAGTGCCATTGAATTCCCCTTTGTGCAAGAGCATCATCAATTTGCAATTCCATCTTTGAGAATTTTACTTCCCGCAATAAAATTTGTGCCGTTGTCTGAATACATATGAGCTGGTTTAGAACGGCGTGAAACAAATCGAAAAAATGCTTGCAGAAAAGCAGAAGCATCTAAACTATCAGCTACTTCTAGATGAACAGCTCGTGTAGAAAGACAAGTAAAAATAACGCCATAACGCTTGTGCTCACTTCTTCCAAGCTTCACTTTTATAGGGCCAAAATAGTCAGCGAAGCAGTGATGAAACAATTTGTTTCCAGTACAAAGCCTAACAGCAGGCATATCTGACATCCATTGTTTGCCAGGTCTTGCAACGCGAATTTTACATTTTATGCATTCACGTAGTACCTTTGCAACAGCAAATTGGAGACGTAAAATCCAGTATCTCTGCAAAAAGTACGCTTGCACTTGATTGCATCCACAATGACCATTTTCGCAATGATAATGATCAATAAGAAGTTTTGTAGCATGGTGATATGGAGGTAGAGTGACAGGATTCCTGTGATCAGGGGGCAGATCAGAATGTCGAAGTCTGCCTCCTACACGAAGTATGCCATCGGAGACATATGGGTTGCATTGTAAAAGTTCTTTTGCAAATGGCGATTTGAGTAATTTTTCATTAGCAGGAGATGGACCAGAGTAATTCAAATCACTGAAGTAACACATTTCAGAAACGAGGAATCTTATTGAATTAGCTTTACAATATCCAGTGTCGCATTCTCTCGTTCCGCGACAGTGAAGCAACCTGTTGTTGGGGAGTTCCCGCGATTCAAATGCTTTTGAATCAGGTACATTTTAAATCTATTAAGCCAGGTTACAGCCGTAAGAAGTTTCTCAAACTTGGAGTTTCCAATAATAAAAATAAAAAACAATCCATGACGTGTTGTACTTGTTTCAGTAGCAACATTCGATGCAATATTGTAGTTAACTTTCACTTCCGAAGATTTTTCGGAATCTTCAAGTGAATCAGAAAACTGTAAATATTTATGTGAAGTTAAATTCTCATCTCTTAGAAACGAAGGTCTTTGGAACCAACATTCCGCTTTTCGGCGCTTGTCGGGCATCATTCCGCGGCTTGCTATGTCAGCTGGATTTGACTTAGTGTCAACGTGGTATCACTGACTTGGTTCAGAAGGAAGCGAATTGTATTTAGGCGATTCGCAACGAAAGTTTTAAAACGCTCTGATCTGTTATCAATCATTCTCAGAACTGTCATCGAATCCCTATAGAAAAACACATAGGTTATCAAGTCAGGTAATTCCAATTTTATACATCGAGCCAACTCTGTCGCAGAAACAGCGGCAGTGCGTTCTAAGCGTGGAATCGTGATAACTTTCTTCGGCGCTACTCTTGATAAACCTTTCACGAACGTTACATGTACATTTCCTGCATTATCAATCATTCTTAGATAAGCACAAGTACCGTAAGCAAATGAACTTGCATCACAGAAAACATGCAATTGGTAAGAAGTAGGAACGAATCCAGCAGGTCTGTAACAACGTGAGAATGAAAGTCCATTTAAATCTGGTAGCTTTGAAATTCAATCTTCTCATTTCTGTTTGAGAGGTCCAACAATTAAATCATCCCAGTAAAATTTTTTATAACACAGATCTTATAATATCATCCTGGCAATCAGCACAAATGGCTTAAAATAACCAAGAGAGTCGAATATTTGAGATACCATAGAAAGTATACCACGACGAGTAGGCGGTCGTTCACTGATATTGACAATTACAATAAATTGATCAGTAGTCGCATTTCAATCCAATCCGAGAGTACGACTTAGCGCGGCGTCTCCCAATTCTAATTCATGTGTTACGGGAGCTTTATCCTGATTCGGAACAGTCTCCAGAACTTGCGGTTCATTGCTCAGAAATTTAGTTAAATGGCAACCACCCATAGCAAGCAATTCAGTCGTCTGTTGCACTAAAACAGAAGCTTCAGACACTGTTTGTTTCTCTGGAGTAAAATCCGTCATCTACATAAAAGTTAGAAAATATACATTGAATGGTTTCAGGGTCAGCATTAGATAGATTGTCTCTTGCGACTTGCCTGATAGCAAATGAGGCAATTGACGGAGAACAAGAAGTCTCAAATTCATGAGAGAGCATTCCAAATTGAGCAATAGGCTGTGCAATATCATGTGAGGGGTACCATAAGAATCGTAATGACTCCGTATCTTCCGTTTTGACAAGTACTCTATGAAACATTTGACGAATGTCACATGGAACTGCAATGGGGTTCACACGAAAACGCAACAACACTCCAACAAGGGAGTTTTTGAAATCAGGTCCAGTTAGTAAATTCTTGTTTAAAGACGCCCCATCAAACTCCGCTGAACTGTCAAAGACAATACGGAATCTTGACTGTCGTGTAGCATGATGCGGTATAAACCACGTTCTATCTGTCGGTGCCAATTCATCATCGGGTATTAATTCTGCATAGTCATTTCTTATGTACTCATCCACCTTTTCAATGTATTTGGTCGCAAAATCAGCATCCTTCTCCATTCTACGTTTGACTGACAATAATCGGCGCAACGCCATAACATAATTGTAAGGCAATTTGATATCGTCAAACTTCCACAGCAAACCAATTTGTAAACGGCTATTGACACGCTTTAGAATGTCAATCATAATCTTAGTTGCCCTTTCATCATCGAGTGATGGTTGAGTAGTAAATGGATCTTCGTTCAAATCAGGAAAGTTATTTCCACAAATTTCAGGTTTAGTACTTTCTTCTTCAAGAGTGTCAAACATCGCAGAGCACAGAAAGAAGAAATCAGAAACATTTTCATGGGTAAATTTATTCACGTATAAATCCTTAACATTAATATCATAATAACGCATGCAAGGCTTTTCAAATCCCTCAGTTGCATCGTCTGTATCTTGTAAACTATTTTCATCTTGTAAATTGTCATCTTGCGACAAATTATCAGTAATTGGGAAAACACAATCATTACATAAAAGACGTGTGTCAGAAATTGGAAATGTAGTAGAAATGAAGTTAACAGCAACATCACTTTGTGAATCAAATCTACAGTCCTCCGATATCAATGGCACAGAAGTTTCAATATAGATTGTCAAATTATTTGTTTTAGCCATTAAAGGATCCCTGCCATAAAGACACCATCCAAGAGATCCAATTAAGAGTTCGACTTTCCCCATCAACATTAGGAAATTCCACATCACGCAAATGCAGATATTTGTGAATTATGTCAGGTTTTAGCATTGAGTCCCTAACATCAGGAATTTTGTCAAAAGTCAAAGCATTCTGTACTTTAACAACGTCAGTGTTATTGATGCCATTAATGCAAAATGAAATTCTTTCGCCAGTGTGAATACTGACACCATTCGGAGAACGCACCAAACAACGTTCTGGCTTACCAGGAAGTCTGAGTGATTTTGCCAATTCTGTAGAGCAGAGAGATCTCTGTAATCCTAAATCTAAGAAAGCAATAGTTGTCCTTTTACCTGTATTATCGGATCGACTTATTTCGACGGCGACGACCATTAGTCTCACTGGACATAAGGGATCAAGGATAGACATAGAAGTAACAGGAGTTGCCGCATCAGGTTTAGGTGTCTGTGGTGATAATGGTTCCTCAGAACGCGAAGTATGCAATGCAGGCGGTTTAGTCGCATGCTTCATGTGTAACAGAGTATGATGAAGCTTACCACGTCCTTCAATCAAACACCTTTTCTCTGAAGGACAACTACTAGCATAATGTCTCTTTGAGGACATGCAATTGAAGCAAATTGACTGTTCCTTAACGAACAGTCGCCTGTCAGTTTTTAAACTTTGAGCAACGCATAAGCGTGTGATCACCGTTGCAAAGATAACAAGTCACAATAGAGTTAATATTCCTGTTAAAGGGTACATGTTTATGATAATTCTACTTACTCGAAGCGTTATCTTGCTTCGACATATTGAATGTTGCATATGTAGAAAATTTAGAAATACGCCTGTTGTTTTGCTTGTTTTGACCCACAGGTCGTGAAGATAAGTCAGCCAAAGCACGACCATAAAAGGTATTATACAGCCGTACTCTTGATTCAATGAATTTGAGTAAATGATTGAATGAAGGAATTGCGAAGGATGTCCATGACCCATTCATAACATAATCAGTACGCATATTAGGCGGTAAACGTTCAAAAATAGCAGTAAGATATGCTGGAGCATCAAGCAAGCTCCCAGCATCCCAATCGTAAAATACGATAGCGCAATTTCTCATTTGAGAAGACAATTTGCAAAGACCTTTAACATCATTTGTACGTATTTTCGGTCCCTCAGTAAGTTGTTGAATAAATGCATTTATAATCAGTGATCTATTGCCAAAATGAAATAATTCCAACGTTTCTCTTGCAGCATTGTAAGCCTCAGCTGGGTTATCAGCCGTTCGCAAATGTTTGATAACTTCGTATGCTTCACCCTTGCAGTGAGCAAGGGGGAGGATCCCAGTGCTATGAGCCATGCTTGACTGAACAACATTCAGTTGAGTTAACTGGTTGCAAATGAGGGTCCATACTCATACCAGCAATCGGTGCCATTAGCTGTTGTGGACTTGAAATCATAGAACTATTTTGCACCGGCCCCGCAGACCGACCGGGGTAAAAATTGCAGCAGTGTTAACATTATTACTGGGTAAACAATCATGAAAATTATTAGCAGAGTAACTAAAATTATCCGAAATTATTCGAAATTATTATTATGTGAAACATTTGGAAACAGATCGTAGATTCAAATCTGGAACATTACTAGCCTGTTGTGGTGGCAAATGCGAAACTTCTGTGGCTCCTGCTTGCATTGAAATTGACTCAGTGTATGAATGTGGAGGCTGATCTCCACAAAAAGGAATAGTACGCAAAACATTAAAAGATGAATTAGGCAACAAGCCTTTATCGATACCTTATTTTTCTTTATTGTAAGTTACCACAGAAGGAACTCGATCTTTGTGATACCATAGTAGAAGTAACATTTACAAAGTCACGTAAACTAATCTGTTTTGAAGTCACAATGTCGTCATCGCTGAAAAGAGACTTCGATGCCGCTGAATCTCTGTCACTTCCCATTTTGTAAAGAAGTTGTGCTCGTTGTTCTTTGAAATTAGCTTTCATCTCAGCCAGCTGTCTTTACTTTTCTTTTCAGCAGCATGTGCTGCCGATTGTCTATCTTTCTCAGCTGCATGAGCCGATAGCTCGGCTTCATGAGCGGCTATTTGCTTTTCTTGTAGTGCCTCAAGTCTCAGCAATTTTGACTTGTCCAAGATCCTGCTGGATGACATTGATGATTTTGAGGAACGAGACTTCGATGAACGATGCTTTGAAGAACGAGATTTTGATGAACGAGATTTAGATTTTTTTGAAGCAGAGACGCGTTTGAGGATGGGTGGCACAACTGTCCACAAATTTTCTATAAAGCATTGTACTTGATTTCAGGTTATCTTCAACTTGAATATAATGTAGTTTAGCTGTGTGTGAATCAGGACTATTGAGTAAAGTGTCCAAACACGTTTTCCTGTTATGTAAATGATCACATATTTTCTGATATTGTGAAACAACTTTCGATTGGTTATCTTTAACCAGCATAAGCGTTGTAAAATCATTGTGTAAAATTGAATAAGCTTGCGCATAACGTGAGTTGTCAATTGCTTCATTTCGATCAAAATCATTTGTTGGTAACTGCACTGAAGATTCGGAACAAATTGCACGATCATCCGATTCAATTATATCATGTGAAAAGTTCGAAGCCATAGTCTTAAAGTAAAAACGGCAAACTGTATTCCAAGATTGAATATTAGTTTTATAAAATATGGAGTACGATTTCAAATTCTTTTCAAATGAACTCACAACGTGACTGTTTCTTGGAGTTTTATGCGTAATTCCCTAGCCTCCAGTATCTGCCCAACCAAAGTATAAAGTACAGATGCAACGAGATCCAACGAAACTGAAACTGTATTCAATGATCTCACCAAACAAGTACTAAATGTTGATCAGCGGGAAACCTTCGGAAATTAACGATAAAACTAATATATGATGACACAGCTACTGCAATACATTATAAATATTTTACAGTTAACTATTGCAATAAATATGAGCAGTAATATTAATCCCAACTATCAAGAATATCACTAACTTATCACAACACAACTTAGCCAGAACACTATAATACGATACTTCCAAAACTAAACTCAATTACCAGACTGCAATAATAGACGGCGAGTTTATATCTAACATTCCGGCCCCAGATAATTTAAATCTAGGTAAATTATCTCAGAAATAAGAAATAAACGAAGTAAGTGAAATGAATGGAAAGTGTGTACATAATGAATAGAAGGAAACATAACAATATATACATGATAGCATAAATTACCCATTTTAACATTTAGTCAAGCCCGAGTGAGCAAATATTTCTTATATCACGAAAAAGAAGATTTGGATGTTCGCACCTTAACTCTACCGACAATTCCCTGCTTATCTAGGTAAACTTCGTCCACAACAGCCATGGGCCAACTGTCGCGGGGGGAGGATATCATCGCGCATAAGTGCTAAGTCACCTGTCCTGATATTGGGAGAGGGATGCAACCATTTTGAACATCCTTGGAGCAAGGGAAATATATTCACTTGCAAATCTATGCCAGAATATGTCTAGCATACGCTGGACATGCCTATAACCCTGTCTGTATTCATCAGCACGCAGGAAAACATCAGGGGAAAGGTCAGGGTCTAGTTTACTTATCAGGATAGAGTTGGGGGAAAGGGCGTGAAGGTCTCTGGGATAAGTACTAATACGAGTAAGAGGCCTATCATGTAAAATAGTTTCCAATCCAGTCAGAAAGGACCAAAGAGAATAATCAGTAAGAGGTTTATCATCAAGGATGTTTCGCAAAATCTTTCTGACTTCTCTAATCATCCTCTCAACAACACCATTTTGATGACTTGCAAGTGGTGGAGAGAAGTGCCATTGAATTCCCCTTTGTGCAAGAGCATCATCAATTTGCAATTCCATCTTTGAGAATTTTACTCCCCGCAATAAAATTTGTGCCGTTGTCTGAATACATATGAGCTGGTTTAGAACGGCGTGACAAACAAATCGAAAAAATGCTTGCAGAAAAGCAGAAGCATCTAAACTATCAGCTACTTCTAGATGAACAGCTCGTGTAGAAAGACAAGTAAAAATAACGCCATAACGCTTGTGCTCACTTCTTCCAAGCTTCACTTTTATAGGGCCAAAATAGTCAGCGAAGCAGTGATGAAACAATTTGTTTCCAGTACAAAGCCTAACAGCAGGCATATCTGACATCCATTGTTTGCCAGGTCTTGCAACGCGAATTTTGCAGTTTATGCATTCACGTAGTACCTTTGCAACAGCAGATTGGAGACGTAAAATCCAGTATCTCTGCAAAAAGTACGCTTGCACTTGATTGCATCCACAATGACCATTTTCGCAATGATAATGATCAATAAGAAGTTTTGTAGCATGGTGATATGGAGGTAGAGTGACAGGATTCCTGTGATCAGGGGGCAGATCAGAATGTCGAAGTCTGCCTCCTACACGAAGTATGCCATCGGAGACATATGGGTTGCATTGTAAAAGTTCTTTTGCAAATGGCGATTTGAGTAATTTTTCATTAGCAGGAGATGGACCAGAGTAATTCAAATCACTGAAGTAACACATTTCAGAAACGAGGAATCTTATTGAATTAGCTTTACAATATCCAGTGTCGCATTCTCTCGTTCCGCGACAGTGAAGCAACCTGTTGTTGGGGAGTTCCCGCGATTCAAATGCTTTTGAATCAGGTACATTTTAAATCTATTAAGCCAGGTTACAGCCGTAAGAAGTTTCTCAAACTTGGAGTTTCCAATAATAAAAATAAAAAACAATCCATGACGTGTTGTACTTGTTTCAGTAGCAACATTCGATGCAATATTGTAGTTAACTTTCACTTCCGAAGATTTTTCGGAATCTTCAAGTGAATCAGAAAACTGTAAAGATTTATGTGAAGGTAAATTCTCATCTCTTAGAAACGAAGGTCTTTGGAACCAACATTCCGCTTTTCGGCGCTTGTCGGGCATCATTCCGCGGCTTGCTATGTCAGCTGGATTTGACTTAGTGTCAACGTGGTATCACTGACTTGGTTCAGAAGGAAGCGAATTGTATTTAGGCGATTCGCAACGAAAGTTTTAAAACGCTCTGATCTGTTATCAATCATTCTCAGAACTGTCATCGAATCCCTATAGAAAAACACATAGGTTATCAAGTCAGGTAATTCCAATTTTATACATCGAGCCAACTCTGTCGCAGAAACAGCGGCAGTGCGTTCTAAGCGTGGAATCGTGATAACTTTCTTCGGCGCTACTCTTGATAAACCTTTCACGAACGTTACATGTACATTTCCTGCATTATCAATCATTCTTAGATAAGCACAAGTACCGTAAGCAAATGAACTTGCATCACAGAAAACATGCAATTGGTAAGAAGTAGGAACGAATCCAGCAGGTCTGTAACAACGTGAGAATGAAAGTCCATTTAAATCTGGTAGCTTTGAAATTCAATCTTCTCATTTCTGTTTGAGAGGTCCAACAATTAAATCATCCCAGTAAAATTTTTTATAACACAGATCTTATAATATCATCCTGGCAATCAGCACAAATGGTTTAAAATAACCAAGAGAGTCGAATATTTGAGATACCATAGAAAGTATACCACGACGAGTAGGCGGTCGTTCACTGATATTGACACATACAATAAATTGATCAGTAGTCGCATTTCAATCCAATCCGAGAGAGAGTGCGACTTAGCGCGGCGTCTCCCCAATTCTAATTCATGTGTTACGGGAGCTTTATCCTGATTCGGAACAGTCTCCAGAACTTGCGGTTCATTGCTCAGAAATTTAGTTAAATGGCAACCACCCATAGCAAGCAATTCAGTCGTCTGTTGCACTAAAACAGAAGCTTCAGACACTGTTTGTTTCTCTGGAGTAAAGTCCGTCATCTACATAAAAGTTAGATAATATACATTGAACGGTTTCAGGGTCAGCATTAGATAGATTGTCTCTTGCGACTTGCCTGATAGCAAATGAGGCAATTGACGGAGAACAAGAAGTCTCAAATTCATGAGAGAGCATTCCAAATTGAGCAATAGGCTGTGCAATATCATGTGAGGGGTACCATAAAAATCGTAATGACTCCGTATCTTCCGTTTTGACAAGTACTCTATGAAACATTTGACGAATGTCACATGGAACTGCAATGGGGTTCACACGAAAACGCAACAACACTCCAACAAGGGAGTTTTTGAAATCAGGTCCAGTTAGTAAATTCTTGTTTAAAGACGCCCCATCAAACTCCGCTGAACTGTCAAAGACAATACGGAATCTTGACTGTCGTGTAGCATGATGCGGTATAAACCACGTTCTATCTGTCGGTGCCAATTCATCATCGGGTATTAATTCTGCATAGTCATTTCTTATGTACTCATCCATCTTTTCAATGTATTTGGTCGCAAAATCAGCATCCTTCTCCATTCTACGTTTGACTGACAATAATCGGCGCACCGTCATAACATAATTGTAAGGCAATTTGATATCGTCAAACTTCCACAGCAAACCATGTAAACGGCTATTGACACGCTTTAGAATGTCAATCATAATCTTAGTTGCTCTTTCATCATCGAGTGATGGTTGAGTAGTAAATGGATCTTCGTTCAAATCAGGAAAGTTATTTCCACAAATTTCAGGTTTAGTACTTTCTTCTTCAAGAGTGTCAAACATCGCAGAGCACAGAAAGAAGAAATCAGAAACATTTTCATGGGTAAATTTATTCACGTATAAATCCTTAACATTAATATCATAATAACGCATGCAAGGCTTTTCAAATCCCTCAGTTGCATCGTCTGTATCTTGTAAACTATTTTCATCTTGTAAATTGTCATCTTGCGACAAATTATCAGTAATTGGGAAAACACAATCATTACATAAAAGACGTGTGTCAGAAATTGGAAATGTAGTAGAAATGAAGTTAACAGCAACATCACTTTGTGAATCAAATCTACAATCCTCCGATATCAATGGCACAGAAGTTTCAATATAGATTGTCAAATTATTTGTTTTAGCCATTAAAGGATCCCTGCCATAAAGACACCATCCAAGAGATCCAATTAAGAGTTCGACTTTCCCATCAACATTAGGAAATTCCACATCACGCAAATGCAGATATTTGTGAATTATGTCAGGTTTTAGCATTGAGTCCCTAACATCAGGAATTTTGTCAAAAGTCAAAGCATTCTGTACTTTAACAACGTCAGTGTTATTGATGCCATTAATGCAAAATGAAATTCTTTCGCCAGTGTGAATACTGACACCATTCGGAGAACGCACCAAACACGTTCTGGCTTACCAGGAAGTCTGAGTGATTTTGCCAATTCTGTAGAGCAGAGAGATCTTTGTAATCCTAAATCTAAGAAAGCAATAGTTGTCCTTTTACCTGTATTATCGGAATCGACTTATTTCGACGGCGACGACCATTAGTCTCACTGGACATAAGGGATCAAGGATAGACATAGAAGTAACAGGAGTTGCCGCATCAGGTTTAGGTGTCTGTGGTGATAATGGTTCCTCAGAACGCGAAGTATGCAATGCAGGCGGTTTAGTCGCATGCTTCATGTACAACAGAGTATGATGAAGCTTACCGCTTCCTTCAATCAAACACATTTTCTCTGAAGGACAACTACTAGCATAATGTCTCTTTGAGGACATGCAATTGAAGCAAATTGACTGTTCCTTAACGAACAGTCGCCTGTCAGTTTTTAAACTTTGAGCAACGCATAAGCGTGTGATCACCGTTGCAAAGATAACAAGTCACAATAGAGTTAATATTCCTGTTAAAGGGTACATGTTTATGATAATTCTACTTACTCGAAGCGTTATCTTGCTTCGACATATTGAATGTTGCATATGTAGAAAATTTGGAAATACGCCTGTTGTTTTGCTTGTTTTGACCCACAGGTCGTGAAGATAAGTCAGCCAAAGCACGACCATAAAAGGTATTATACAGCCGTACTCTTGATTCAATGAATTTGAGTAAATGATTGTATGAAGGAATTGCGAAGGATGTCCATGACCCATTCATAACATAATCAGTACGCATATTAGGCGGTAAACGTACAAAAATAGCAGTAAGATATGCTGGAGCATCAAGCAAGCTCCCAGCATCCCAATCGTAAAATACGATAGCGCAATTTCTCATTTGAGAAGACAATTTGCAAAGACCTTTAACATCATTTGTACGTATTTTCGGTTCCTCAGTAAGTTGTTGAATAAATGCATTTATAATCAGTGATCTATTGCCAAAATGAAATAATTCCAACGTTTCTCTTGCAGCATTGTAAGCCTCAGCTGGGTTATCAGCCGTTCGCAAATGTTTGATAACTTCGTATGCTTCACCCTTGCAGTGAGCAAGGGGGAGGATCCCAGTGCTATGAGCCATGCTTGACTGAACAACATTCAGTTGAGTTAACTGGTTGCAAATGAGGGTCCATACTCATACCAGCAATCGGTGCCATTAGCTGTTGTGGACTTGAAATCATAGAACTATTTTGCACCGGCCCCGCAGACCGACCGGGGTAAAAATTGCAGCAGTGTTAACATTATTACTGGGTAAACAATCATGAAAATTATTAGCAGAGTAACTAAAATTATCCGAAATTATTCGAAATTATTATTATGTGAAACATTTGGAACAGATCGTAGATTCAAATCTGGAACATTACTAGCCTGTTGTGGTGGCAAATGCGAAACTTCTGTGGCTCCTGCTTGCATTGAAATTGACTCAGTGTATGAATGTGGAGGCTGATCTCCACAAAAAGGAATAGTACGCAAAACATTAAAAGATGAATTAGGCAACAAGCCTTTATCGATACCTTATTTTTCTTTATTGTAAGTTACCACAGAAGGAACTCGATCTTTGTGATACCATAGTAGAAGTAACATTTACAAAGTCACGTAAACTAATCTGTTTTGAAGTCACAATGTCGTCATCGCTGAAAAGAGACTTCGATGCCGCTGAATCTCTGTCACTTCCCATTTTGTAAAGAAGTTGTGCTCGTTGTTCTTTGAAATTAGCTTTCATCTCAGCCAGCTGTCTTTACTTTTCAGCAGCATGTGCTGCCGATTGTCTATCTTTCTCAGCTGCATGAGCCGATAGCTCGGCTTCATGAGCGGCTAATTGCTTTTCTTGTAGTGCCTCAAGTCTCAGCAATTTTGACTTGTCCAAGATCCTGCTGGATGACATTGATGATTTTGAGGAACGAGACTTCGATGAACGATGCTTTAAAGAACGAGATTTTGATGAACGAGATTTAGATTTTTTTTGAAGCAGAGCGCGTTTGAGGATGGGTGGCACAACTGTCCACAAATTTTCTATAAAGCATTGTACTTGATTTCAGGTTATCTTCAACTTGAATATAATGTAGTTTAGCTGTGTGTGAATCAGGACTATTGAGTAAAGTGTCCAAACACGTTTTCCTGTTATGTAAATGATCACATATTTTCTGATATTGTGAAACAACTTTCGATTGGTTATCTTTAACCAGCATAAGCGTTGTAAAATCATTGTGTAAAATTGAATAAGCTTGCGCATAACGTGAGTTGTCAATTGCTTCATTTCGATCAAAATCATTTGTTGGTAACTGCACTGAAGATTCGGAACAAATTGCACGATCATCCGATTCAATTATATCATGTGAAAAGTTCGAAGCCATAGTGTTAAAGTAAAAACGGCAAACTGTATTCCAAGATTGAATATTAGTTTTATAAAATATGGAGTACGATTTCAAATTCTTTTCAAATGAACTCACAACGTGACTGTTTCTTGGAGTTTTATGCGTAATTCCCTAGCCTCCAGCATCTGCCCAACCAAAGTATAAAGTACAGATGCAACGAGATCCAACGAAACTGAAACTGTATTCAATGATCTCACCAAACAAGTACTAAATGTTGAACAGCGGGAAACCTTCGGAAATTAACGATAAAACTAATATATGATGACACAGCTACTGCAATACATTATAAATATTTTACAGTTAACTATTGCAATAAATATGAGCAGTAATAATAATCCCAACTATCAAGAATATCACTAACTTATCACAACACAACTTAGCCAGAACACTATAATACGATACTTCCAAAACTAAACTCAATTACCAGACTGCAATAATAGACGGCGAGTTTATATCTAACATTCTCGCCCCAGATAATTTAAATCTAGGTAAATTATCTCAGAAATAAGAAATAAACGAAGTAAGTGAAATGAATGGAAAGTGTGTACATAATGAATAGAAGGAAACATAACAATATATACATGATAGCATAAATTACCCATTTTAACATTTAGTCAAGCCCGAGTGAGCAAATATTTCTTATATCACGAAAAAGAAGATTTGGATGTTCGCACCTTAACTCTACCGACAATTCCCTGCTTATCTAGGTAAACTTCGTCCACAACAGCCATGGGCCAACTGTCGCGGGGGGAGGATATCATCGCGCATAAGTGCTAAGTCACCTGTCCTGATATTGGGAGAGGGATGCAACCATTTTGAACATCCTTGGAGCAAGGGAATATATTCACTTGCAAATCTATGCCAGAATATGTCTAGCATACGCTGGACATGCCTATAACCCTGTCTGTATTCATCAGCACGCAGGAAAACATCAGGGGAAAGGTCAGGGTCTAGTTTACTTATCAGGATAGAGTTGGGGGAAAGGGCGTGAAGGTCTCTGGGATAAGTACTAATACGAGTAAGAGGCCTATCATGTAAAATAGTTTCCAATCCAGTCAGAAAGGACCAAAGAGAATAATCAGTAAGAGGTTTATCATCAAGGATGTTTCGCAAAATCTTTCTGACTTCTCTAATCATCCTCTCAACAACACCATTTTGATGACTTGCAAGTGGTGGAGAGAAGTGCCATTGAATTCCCCTTTGTGCAAGAGCATCATCAATTTGCAATTCCATCTTTGAGAATTTTACTCCCCGCAATAAAATTTGTGCCGTTGTCTGAATACATATGAGCTGGTTTAGAACGGCGTGACAAACAAATCGAAAAAAAATGCTTGCAGAAAAGCAGAAGCATCTAAACTATCAGCTACTTCTAGATGAACAGCTCGTGTAGAAAGACAAGTAAAAATAACGCCATAACGCTTGTGCTCACTTCTTCCAAGCTTCACTTTTATAGGGCCAAAATAGTCAGCGAAGCAGTGATGAAACAATTTGTTTCCAGTACAAAGCCTAACAGCAGGCATATCTGACATCCATTGTTTGCCAGGTCTTGCAACGCGAATTTTGCAGTTTATGCATTCACGTAGTACCTTCTTGCAACAGCAGATTGGAGACGTAAAATCCAGTATCTCTGCAAAAAGTACGCTTGCACTTGATTGCATCCACAATGACCATTTTCGCAATGATAATGATCAATAAGAAGTTTTGTAGCATGGTGATATGGAGGTAGAGTGACAGGATTCCTGTGATCAGGGGGCAGATCAGAATGTCGAAGTCTGCCTCCTACACGAAGTATGCCATCGGAGACAT
Source organism: Styela plicata (assembly GCA_963675895.2). Taxonomy (NCBI): domain Eukaryota; kingdom Metazoa; phylum Chordata; class Ascidiacea; order Stolidobranchia; family Styelidae; genus Styela; species Styela plicata. The sequence continues at coordinate 24,468,219 of OZ023147.1, read as the reverse complement.
ATGGGTTGCATTGTAAAAGTTCTTTTGCAAATGGCGATTTGAGTAATTTTTCATTAGCAGGAGATGGACCAGAGTAATTCAAAATCACTGAAGTAACACATTTCAGAAACGAGGAATCTTATTGAATTAGCTTTACAATATCCAGTGTCGCATTCTCTCGTTCCGCGACAGTGAAGCAACCTGTTGTTGGGGAGTTCCCGCGATTCAAATGCTTTTGAATCAGGTACATTTTAAATCTATTAAGCCAGGTTACAGCCGTAAGAAGTTTCTCAAACTTGGAGTTTCCAATAATAAAAATAAAAAACAATCCATGACGTGTTGTACTTGTTTCAGTAGCAACATTCGATGCAATATTGTAGTTAACTTTCACTTCCGAAGATTTTTCGGAATCTTCAAGTGAATCAGAAAACTGTAAAGATTTATGTGAAGGTAAATTCTCATCTCTTAGAAACGAAGGTCTTTGGAACCAACATTCCGCTTTTCGGCGCTTGTCGGGCATCATTCCGCGGCTTGCTATGTCAGCTGGATTTGACTTAGTGTCAACGTGGTATCACTGACTTGGTTCAGAAGGAAGCGAATTGTATTTAGGCGATTCGCAACGAAAGTTTTAAAACGCTCTGATCTGTTATCAATCATTCTCAGAACTGTCATCGAATCCCTATAGAAAAACACATAGGTTATCAAGTCAGGTAATTCCAATTTTATACATCGAGCCAACTCTGTCGCAGAAACAGCGGCAGTGCGTTCTAAGCGTGGAATCGTGATAACTTTCTTCGGCGCTACTCTTGATAAACCTTTCACGAACGTTACATGTACATTTCCTGCATTATCAATCATTCTTAGATAAGCACAAGTACCGTAAGCAAATGAACTTGCATCACAGAAAACATGCAATTGGTAAGAAGTAGGAACGAATCCAGCAGGTCTGTAACAACGTGAGAATGAAAGTCCATTTAAATCTGGTAGCTTTGAAATTCAATCTTCTCATTTCTGTTTGAGAGGTCCAACAATTAAATCATTCCAGTAACATTTTTTATAACACAGATCTTATAATATCATCCTGGCAATCAGCACAAATGGTTTAAAATAACCAAGAGAGTCGAATATTTGAGATACCATAGAAAGTATACCACGACGAGTAGGCGGTCGTTCACTGATATTGACAATTACAATAAATTGATCAGTAGTCGCATTTCAATCCAATCCGAGAGTACGACTTAGCGCGGCGTCTCCCAATTCTAATTCATGTGTTACGGGAGCTTTATCCTGATTCGGAACAGTCTCCAGAACTTGCGGTTCATTGCTCAGAAATTTAGTTAAATGGCAACCACCCATAGCAAGCAATTCAGTCGTCTGTTGCACTAAAACAGAAGCTTCAGACACTGTTTGTTTCTCTGGAGTAAAGTCCGTCATCTACATAAAAGTTAGAAAATATACATTGAACGGTTTCAGGGTCAGCATTAGATAGATTGTCTCTTGCGACTTGCCTGATAGCAAATGAGGCAATTGACGGAGAACAAGAAGTCTCAAATTCATGAGAGAGAGCATTCCAAATTGAGCAATAGGCTGTGCAATATCATGTGAGGGGTACCATAAGAATCGTAATGACTCCGTATCTTCCGTTTTGACAAGTACTCTATGAAACATTTGACGAATGTCACATGGAACTGCAATGGGGTTCACACGAAAACGCAACAACACTCCAACAAGGGAGTTTTTGAAATCAGGTCCAGTTAGTAAATTCTTGTTTAAAGACGCCCCATCAAACTCCGCTGAACTGTCAAAGACAATACGGAATCTTGACTGTCGTGTAGCATGATGCGGTATAAACCACGTTCTATCTGTCGGTGCCAATTCATCATCGGGTATTAATTCTGCATAGTCATTTCTTATGTACTCATCCATCTTTTCAATGTATTTGGTCGCAAAATCAGCATCCTTCTCCATTCTACGTTTGACTGACAATAATCGGCGCACCGCCATAACATAATTGTAAGGCAATTTGATATCGTCAAACTTCCACAGCAAACCAATTTGTAAACGGCTATTGACACGCTTTAGAATGTCAATCATAATCTTAGTTGCTCTTTCATCATCGAGTGATGGTTGAGTAGTAAATGGATCTTCGTTCAAATCAGAAAAGTTATTTCCACAAATTTCAGGTTTAGTACTTTCTTCTTCAAGAGTGTCAAACATCGCAGAGCACAGAAAGAAGAAATCAGAAACATTTTCATGGGTAAATTTATTCACGTATAAATCCTTAACATTAATATCATAATAACGCATGCAAGGCTTTTCAAATCCCTCAGTTGCATCGTCTGTATCTTGTAAACTATTTTCATCTTGTAAATTGTCATCTTGCGACAAATTATCAGTAATTGGGAAAACACAATCATTACATAAAAGACGTGTGTCAGAAATTGGAAATGTAGTAGAAATGAAGTTAACAGCAACATCACTTTGTGAATCAAATCTACAGTCCTCCGATATCAATGGCACAGAAGTTTCAATATAGATTGTCAAATTATTTGTTTTAGCCATTAAAGGATCCCTGCCATAAAGACACCATCCAAGAGATCCAATTAAGAGTTCGACTTTCCCATCAACATTAGGAAATTCCACATCACGCAAATGCAGATATTTGTGAATTATGTCAGGTTTTAGCATTGAGTCCCTAACATCAGGAATTTTGTCAAAAGTCAAAGCATTCTGTACTTTAACAACGTCAGTGTTATTGATGCCATTAATGCAAAATGAAATTCTTTCGCCAGTGTGAATACTGACACCATTCGGAGAACGCACCAAACAACGTTCTGGCTTACCAGGAAGTCTGAGTGATTTTGCCAATTCTGTAGAGCAGAGAGATCTCTGTAATCCTAAATCTAAGAAAGCAATAGTTGTCCTTTTACCTGTATTATCGGATCGACTTATTTCGACGGCGACGACCATTAGTCTCACTGGACATAAGGGATCAAGGATAGACATAGAAGTAACAGGAGTTGCCGCATCAGGTTTAGGTGTCTGTGGTGATAATGGTTCCTCAGAACGCGAAGTATGCAATGCAGGCGGTTTAGTCGCATGCTTCATGTGTAACAGAGTATGATGAAGCTTACCACGTCCTTCAATCAAACACCTTTTCTCTGAAGGACAACTACTAGCATAATGTCTCTTTGAGGACATGCAATTGAAGCAAATTGACTGTTCCTTAACGAACAGTCGCCTGTCAGTTTTTAAACTTTGAGCAACGCATAAGCGTGTGATCACCGTTGCAAAGATAACAAGTCACAATAGAGTTAATACTCCTGTTAAAGGGTACATGTTTATGATAATTCTACTTACTCGAGGCGTTATCTTGCTTCGACATATTGAATGTTGCATATGTAGAAAATTTAGAAATACGCCTGTTGTTTTGCTTGTTTTGACCCACAGGTCGTGAAGATAAGTCAGCCAAAGCACGACCATAAAAGGTATTATACAGCCGTACTCTTGATTCAATGAATTTGAGTAAATGATTGAATGAAGGAATTGCGAAGGATGTCCATGACCCATTCATAACATAATCAGTACGCATATTAGGCGGTAAACGTTCAAAAATAGCAGTAAGATATGCTGGAGCATCAAGCAAGCTCCCAGCATCCCAATCGTAAAATACGATAGCGCAATTTCTCATTTGAGAAGACAATTTGCAAAGACCTTTAACATCATTTGTACGTATTTTCGGTCCCTCAGTAAGTTGTTGAATAAATGCATTTATAATCAGTGATCTATTGCCAAAATGAAATAATTCCAACGTTACTCTTGCAGCATTGTAAGCCTCAGCTGGGTTATCAGCCGTTCGCAAATGTTTGATAACTTCGTATGCTTCACCCTTGCAGTGAGCAAGGGGGAGGATCCCAGTGCTATGAGCCATGCTTGACTGAACAACATTCAGTTGAGTTAACTGGTTGCAAATGAGGGTCCATACTCATACCAGCAATCGGTGCCATTAGCTGTTGTGGACTTGAAATCATAGAACTATTTTGCACCGGCCCCGCAGACCGAACGGGGTAAAAATTGCAGCAGTGTTAACATTATTACTGGGTAAACAATCATGAAAATTATTAGCAGAGTAACTAAAATTATCCGAAATTATTCGAAATTATTATTATGTGAAACATTTGGAACAGATCGTAGATTCAAATCTGGAACATTACTAGCCTGTTGTGGTGGCAAATGCGAAACTTCTGTGGCTCCTGCTTGCATTGAAATTGACTCAGTGTATGAATGTGGAGGCTGATCTCCACAAAAAGGAATAGTACGCAAAACATTAAAAGATGAATTAGGCAACAAGCCTTTATCGATACCTTATTTTTCTTTATTGTAAGTTACCACAGAAGGAACTCGATCTTTGTGATACCATAGTAGAAGTAACATTTACAAAGTCACGTAAACTAATCTGTTTTGAAGTCACAATGTCGTCATCGCTGAAAAGAGACTTCGATGCCGCTGAATATCTGTCACTTCCCATTTTGTAAAGAAGTTGTGCTCGTTGGTCTTTGAAATTAGCTTTCATCTCAGCCAGCTGTCTTTACTTTTCAGCAACATGTGCTGCCGATTGTCTATCTTTCTCAGCTGCATGAGCCGATAGCTCGGCTTCATGAGCGGCTAATTGCTTTTCTTGTAGTGCCTCAAGTCTCAGCAATTTTGACTTGTCCAAGATCCTGCTGGATGACATTGATGATTTTGAGGAACGAGACTTCGATGAACGATGCTTTGAAGAACGAGATTTTGATGAACGAGATTTAGATTTTTTTGAAGCAGAGCGCGTTTGAGGATGGGTGGCACAACTGTCCACAAATTTTCTATAAAGCATTGTACTTGATTTCAGGTTATCTTCAACTTGAATATAATGTAGTTTAGCTGTGTGTGAATCAGGACTATTGAGTAAAGTGTCCAAACACGTTTTCCTGTTATGTAAATGATCACATATTTTCTGATATTGTGAAACAACTTTCGATTGGTTATCTTTAACCAGCATAAGCGTTGTAAAATCATTGTGTAAAATTGAATAAGCTTGCGCATAACGTGAGTTGTCAATTGCTTCATTTCGATCAAAATCATTTGTTGGTAACTGCACTGAAGATTCGGAACAAATTGCACGATCATCCGATTCAATTATATCATGTGAAAAGTTTGAAGCCATAGTGTTAAAGTAAAAACGGCAAACTGTATTCCAAGATTGAATATTAGTTTTATAAAATATGGAGTACGATTTCAAATTCTTTTCAAATGAACTCACAACGTGACTGTTTCTTGGAGTTTTATGCGTAATTCCCTAGCCTCCAGCATCTGCCCAACCAAAGTATAAAGTACAGATGCAACGAGATCCAACGAAACTGAAACTGTATTCAATGATCTCACCAAACAAGTACTAAATGTTGAACAGCGGGAAACCTTCGGAAATTAACGATAAAACTAATATATGATGACACAGCTACTGTAATACATTATAAATATTTTACAGTTAACTATTGCAATAAATATGAGCAGTAATATTAATCCCAACTATCAAGAATATCACTAACTTATCACAACACAACTTAGCCAGAACACTATAATACGATACTTCCAAAACTAAACTCAATTACCAGACTGCAATAATAGACGGCGAGTTTATATCTAACATTCCGGCCCCAGATAATTTAAATCTAGGTAAATTATCTCAGAAATAAGAAATAAACGAAGTGTGTGAAATGAATGGAAAGTGTGTACATAATGAATAGAAGGAAACATAACAATATATACATGATAGCATAAATTACTCATTTTAACATTTAGTCAAGCTCAAGTGAGCAAATCTTTCTTACATCACGAACAAAAGAAGATTTGGATGTTCGCACCTTAAATCTACGGACAATTCCCTGCTTATCTGGGTAAACCTCGTCCACAACAGACATGGGCCAACTGCCGCGGGGGAGGATATCATCGCACATAAGTACTAAGTCACCTGTCCTAATATTGGGAGATGGATGCAACCATTTTGAACGTCTTTGAAGCAAGCGAATATATTCACTTGTGAATCTCTGCCAGAATATGTCTAACATACGCTGGACATGCCTATAACCCTGTCTGTATTCATCAGCACGCAGGAAAACATCAGGGGAAAGGTCAGGGTCTAGTTTACTTATCAGGATAGAGTTAGGGGAAAGGGCGTGAAGGTCTCTGGGATCAGTACTAATACGAGTAAGAGGCCTATGATGTAAAATAGATTGCACTCCAGTCAGAAAGGACCAAAGAGAATAATCAGTTAGAGGTTTATCATCGAGCATGTTTCGCAAAATCTTTCTGACTTTTCTAATCATCCTCTCAACAACATCATTTTGATGACTTGCAAGTGGTGAAGAGAAGTGCTATTGAATTCCCCTTTGTGCAAGAGCATCATTAATTTGTTTGTTATTCAATTTTCAATTCCATCTTTGAGAATTTTACTTCCCGCAATAAATTTTGTTCCATTGTCTGAATACATATGAGCTGGATTAGAACGGCGTGCAACAAATCGAAAAAATGCTTGCAGAAAGGCAGAAGCATCTAAACTCTCAGGTACTTCTAGATGAACAGCTCCTGTAGGAAGACAAGTAAAAATAACGCCATAACGCTTGTGCTCACTTCTTCCAAGATTCACTTTTATAGGACCAAAATAATCAACGAAGCAATGATGAAACGGTTTGTTTCCAGTACAAAGCCTAACAGCAGTCATATCTGACTTCCATTGTTTCCCAGGTCTTGCAACGCGAATTTTACAGTTTATGCATTCACGTAGTACCTTTGCAACAGCAGATTGGAGATGTAAAATCCAGTATCTCCGCAACAAGTACGCTTGCACTTGATTGCAACCACAATGACCATTTCCGCAATGATAATGATCAATAAGAAGTTTTGTAGCATGGTGATATGGAGGTAGAATGACAGGATTTCTTTGATCAGGGGGCAGTTCAGAATGTCGAAGTCTGCCTCCTACACGAAGTATGCCATCGGAGACATATGGGTTGCATTGTAAAAGTTCTTTTGCAAATGGCGATTTGAGTAATTTTTTATTAGCAGGAGGTGGACCAGAGTAATTCAAATCACTGAAGTAAAACATTTCAGAAAACAAGGAATCTTGTTGAATTAGCTTTACAATATCCAGTGTCGCATTCTCTCGTTCTGCGACAGTGAAGCAACCTGTTGTTGGGGAGTTCCCACGATTCAAATGCGTTTGAATCAGGTACATTTTGAATCTATTAAGCCAGGTTACAGCCGTAAGAAATTTCTCAAACTTGGAGTAACGTTCCAATAATAAAAAAACAATTCATGGCGTGTTGTACTTGTTTCAGTAGCAACATTCGATGCATTCCGAAGATTTTTCGGAATCTTCAAGTGAAGCAGAAAACTGTAAAGATTTATGTGAAGGTAAATTCTCATCTCGTAGAGCGAAGGTCCTTGGAACCAACATTCCGCTTTTCGGCGCTTGTCGGGCATCATTCCGCGGCTTGCTATGTCAGCTGGATTTGACTTAGTGTCAACGTGATACCACTGACTTGGTTCAGAAGTAAGTGAATTGTATTTAAGCGATTCGCAACGAAAGTTTTAAAGTGCTCTGATCTGTTATCAATCATTCTCAGAACTGTCATCGAATCCGTATAGAAAAACACATCGGTCATAAAGTCAGGTAATCCCAATTTTATACATCGAGCCAACTCTGTCGCAGAAACAGCGGCAGTGAGTTCTAAGCGTGGAATCGTGATAACTTTCTTTAGCGCTACTCTTGATGAACCTTTCACGAACGTTACATGTACATTTCCTGTATTATCAATCATTCTTAGATAAGCACAAGTACCGTAAGCAAATGAACTTGCATCACAGAAAACATGCAATTGGTAAGAGGTAGGAACGAATCCAGCAGGTCTATAACAACGTGAGAATGAAAGTCCATTCAAATCTGGTAGCTTTGAAATCCAATCTTCTCATTTCTGTTTGAGTCCAACAATTAAATCATCCCAGTGAAATTCTTTATAACACAGATCTTGTAATATCATCCTGGCAATCAGCACAAATGGTTTAAAATAACCAAGAGGGTCGAATATTTGAGATACCATAGAAAGTATACCACGACGAGTATGCGGTCGTTCACTGATATTGACAATTACAATAATTTGATCAGTAGTCGCATTCCAATTCAATCCGAGAGTACGACTTAGCGCGTCGTTTCCCAATTCTAATTCCTGTGGTACGGGAGCTTTATCCTGATTCGGAACAGACTCCAGAACTTGCGGTTCATTTTCAGAAATTTAGTTAAATGGACACCACCCGCAGCAAGCAATTCAGTCGTCTTTTGCACTAACACAGAAGCTTCAGACACTTTTTCTCTGGAGTAAAGTCCGTCATCTACATAAAAGTTGGAAAATATACATTGAACGGTTTCAGGGTCAGCATTAGATAGATTGTCTCTTGCGACTTGCCTGATAGCAAATGAGGCAATTGACGGAGAACAAGAAGTCCCAAATGCATGAGAGAGCATTCTAAATTGAGCAATGAGCTGTGCAATATCATGTGAGGGTTACCATAAGAATCGTAATGACTCCGTATCTTCCGTTTTGACAAGTATTCTATGAAACATTTGACGAATGTCACATGGAACTGCAATGGGGTTCAGACGAAAACGCAACAACACTCCAACAAGGGAGTTTTTGAAATCAGGTCCAGTTAGTAAATTGTTGTTCAAAGACGTCCCATCAAACTCCGCTGAACTGTCAAAGACAATACGTAATTTTGACTGTCGTGTAGCCTGATGCGGTATAAACCACGTTTTATCTGTCGGTGCCAATTCATCATCGGGTATTAATTCTGCTTAGCCATTTCTTATGTACTCATCCATCTTTTCAATGTATTTAGTCGCAAAATCAGCATCCTTCTCCATTCTACGTTTGACTGACAATAATCGGCGCACCGCCATAACATAATTGTAAGGCAATTTGATATCGTCAAACTTCCACAGCAAACCAATTTGTAAACGACTATTGACACGCTTTAGAGTGTCATTCATAATCTTAGTTGCTCTTTCATCACCGAGTAATGGTTGAGTAATAAATGGATCTTCATTCAAATCCGGGAAGTCATTTCCACAAATTTGACAGATAGATATTTCAGGTTTAGTACTTTCTTCTTCAAGAGTGTCAAACATCGCAGAGCATAAAAAGAAGAAATCAGAAACATTTTCATGGGTAAATTTATTTACGTAAAATTCCTTAACATTAATATCATAATAACGCATGTAAGGCTTTTCAAATCCCTCAGTTGCATCGTCAGTATCTTGTAAACTATTTTCATCTTGTAAATTGTCATCTTGCGACAAATCATCAGTAATTGGGAAAACACAATCATTACATAAAAGACGTGTGTTAGAAATTGGAAATGTAAGAGAAATGAAGTTAACAGCAACATCACTTTGTGAATCAAATCTACTGTCATCCGATATCATTGGCACAGAAGTTTCAATATAGTTTGTCAAATTATTTGTTGTAGCCATTAAAGGATCCCTGCCATAAAGACACCATCCAAGAGATGTTAGAAGAGCCGCTGGAGTACCAGGCGGACCAACTCTAGAGTCAATAAATGGGCAGCCACCCAGAGCATCAGCGCCAATTAGGAGTTTGACTTTCCCACCAACATTAGGAAATTCCACATCACGCAAATGTGGATATTCGTGAATTATGTCAGGTATTGGCAGCGAGTCCCAAACATCAGGAATTTTGTCAAAAGTCAAAGCATTCTGTACCTTAACAACGTCAGTGCTATTGATGCTATTAATGCAAAATGAAATTTTTTCGCAAGTGTGAATACTGACACCATTCGTAGAGCGCACAAAACAACGTTCTGGCTTACCAGAAAGTCTGAGTGATTTTGCCAATTCTGTAGAGCACAAAGATCTCTGTGATCCTAAATGTAATAAAGCAATAGTTGTCCTTTTGCCTGTATTATCGGGTCGACTTATTTCGACGGCGACGGCCATTAGCCTCACTGGACATAAGGGATCAAGGATAGACATAGAAGTAACAGGAGTTGCCGCATCAGGTTTAGGGTTTCTGTGGTGATAATGGTTCCTCAGAACGCGAAGTATGCAATGCAGGCGGTTTAGTCGCTTGCTTCATGTGTAACAGAGTATGATGAAGCTTACCACACCCTTCAATCAAACACCTTTTCTCTGAGGGACAATTACTAGCATAATGTCTCTTTGAGGACATGCAATTGATACAAATTGACCGTTCCTTAACGAACAGTCGCCAGTCAGTGTTTTTTCTTCAAACTTTATAAACGCGTGATATTCTAATGGATCGCCATTAAATTCTACCCTATCAAGAGTAAGCGAAAATATTGCTGTATATTCCTACCAAGTAAATACAGATCATCTTTGCTTGCAGCTTGATGAGTAGGAAAAGGATACGACGGATTATAATGAGTAATGTGGGGGTCAAGTGAAAGTTGTTGCCTCATAAGGCCACGAGGGGGTAACTGTGAACTATTCATACGTGGCAAGGTTGAGGAAACAGTGGCAGTGGAAGTGTGTAAAGCGCTGGAAATGTTAGATTGTGAAATTCCAGAATAATAAGGTCTGGTTGGCGGAATGATCGATGTGACCTGCTGCTGCATATTTGGATACATAGGCTGATTCTGATAACAAACATTTGGACCGATACTAGCTTAACCGTCAATAGGAAAAACATGTCCTATATCGTGATGGTTTCCTATATTATGTATGGGGGAAAAGCGAAAAATCCAAGTGCTATGAGCCATGCTTGACTGAACAACATTCATACTTGAATGTGAGTTAACTGGCTGCAAATGAGGGCCCATACTCATAGCAGCAATTGGTGCCATTAGCTGTTGTGGACTTGACATCATAGAACTATTTTGCACCGGCCCCGCAGACCGACCAGGGGTAAAAATTGCAGCAGTGTTAACATTATTACTGGGTAAACAATGATGAAAATTATTAGCAGAGTAACTAAAATTATTCGATACTTGTGAAACATTTGGAACAGATCGTAGATTCAAATCTGGAACATTACTATCCTGTTGTGGTGGCAAATGCAAAACCTCTGTGGCTCCTGCTTGCATTGAAATTGACTCAGTGTATGAATGTGGAGGCTGATCTCCACAAAGAGGAATAGTACGGAAAACATTAAAAGATGAATTAGGCAACAAGCCATTATCGATACCTTTATTCTCCGTATCGTAGGTTTCCACAGAAGGAACTGAACTCGATCTTTGTGATACCATAGTAGAAGTAACATTTGCAAAGTCACGTAAACTGATCTGTTTTGAAGACACAATGTCGTCATCGCTGGAAAGAGACTTCGATGCCGCTGAATCTCTGTCACTTCCCATTTTGTAAAGAAGTTGAGCTCGTTGTTCTTTGAAATTAGCTTTCATCTCAGCCAGCTGTCTTTTCTTTTCAGCAGCATGTGCTGCTGACTGTCTTTCTTTCTCAGCTGCATGAGCCGATAGCTCGGCTTCATAAGCGGCTAATTGCTTTTCCTGTAGTGCCTCAAGTCTCAGCAATTTTGACTTGTCCAAGATCCTGCTGGATGACATTGATAATTTTGGGGAACGAGACTCGATGAACGATGCTTTGAAGAACGAGATTTTGATGAACGAGATTTAGATTTTTTTGAAGCAGAGCGCTTTTGAGGATGGGTGGCACAACTGTCCACAAATTTTCTATAAAGCATTGTACTTGATTTCAGGTTATCTTCAACTTGAATATAATGTAGTTTAGGTGTGTGTGAATCAGGTCTATTGAGTAAAATATAAGTGTCCAAACACGTTTTCCAGTTATGTAAATGATCCCATATTTTCTGATATTGTGAAACAACTTTCGATTGATTATCTTTAACCAGCATAAGCGTTGTAAAATCATTGTGTAAAATTGTATAAGCTTGCGCATAACGTGAGTTGTCAATCGCTTCATTTCGGTCAAAGTCATTCGTTGGTAACTGCACTGAAGATTCGGAACAAATTGTACGATCATCCGATTCAATTATATCATGTGAAAAGTTCGAAGCCATAGTGTTGAAGTAAAAACGGCAGTTTTCACAGTTAGTTTTATAAAATATGGAGTACGAGTTCAAATTTCTCTTCAAATAGACTCACAACGTGACTGTTTCTTGGAATTTTATGCGCAATTCCCTAGCCTCCAGCATCTGCCCAACCAAAGTCCAAAGTAAAGATGCAACGAGATCCAATGAAACTGAAACTGTATTCAATGATCTCACCAAACAAGTAGTAAATGTTGAACAGCGCGAAACCTTTGGAAATTAACGATAAAACTAATATATGATGACACAGCTACTGTAATACATTATAAATATTCTACAGTTAACTATTGCAATACATATGAGCAGTAATATTAATCCCAACTATCAAGAATATCACTAACTTATCACAACACAACTTAGCCAGAACACTATAATACGATACTTCCAAAACTAAACTCAATTACCAGACTGCAATAATAAACGCCCTAACACAGTCGTAAAACACAAAATGCCTACAAAGCGAAAATCCTTATCGTGCAACACGGGGAAAATACAAAATGCTTTCTGTGACGCAACAAATTCACGTAAACATGTTTGGGCATGTTTTCGTCAGGATAATACCAATAAAGATATCACATTACATAGTTATCTGGAAAGCAATAAAAAACAAAGATATTATTATTTATATAGCCCACAAGCTTCCATTTTTAATGATAATCAAGTGGCTTATTTAAAACATGGTCCTTAACTTCACCAAGCGAAATGATGATTTGAATACCAATAAGTTTGAAATATAACGTTAGATACGATCCAGGATACGGTAACTTGCGTTCCCAAACTTTAACTTAAAAACTCACCTAAAACCTGCAACAATGCACCATTTTCATTCCAATTATTCGATCTAACATTTAAATCACGGTAATCAGGTCGAGACATATCATAAAGGCGTGGTCTCGATCTGACTTCGTTGATCAAAAGCTCATCAAAAGACATGACACCGTCACACTTTTATCCCGCCTGCTTGAAAAGCTGATCAAGGACATCAAGTTCACTTCGTGGCGCGTGGCAAAATCGCGACACTAGCGAAAGGCGAGCGATGTCGCGCGGCGCGCGCTAGGTGTAAACGCTCACATTTGATATAATGGGGAGCGAAATTAAGCGGATGCCGCCCCGCGCCGCACCGCGTCCTATGTCAACCCACCTTAAAAGAGAGAGTTATCTCTCGGCGCATAATATAGAAAAACACTAAATTAGAGTTCACTAAAGTAGGACGGCGAGTTTATATCTAACAATCAGTAAACAAATTATCACATTCTTCCTCTCTTAAAAATTAAAAAGACTCGTAGGTTAAGCGGTTTGCAGGATTACGTTGCCGCGTTGAAAGGCGCAATGGCTCCGGCTCTGTTACACAATCGGGCACGTTGATTTTCACTGATTCAGGACATTCGAACTTTGTTACATTTTCTTCCTGCTTTTCAATTTGAATCTGTTCAAATATCGAACCTGCCTCGTATCTACACTTCGAATCGCTACCTGAAAAATTAGACACATTTTGGAGCGAATTAGTAGAATTCAAAGGAGCTAAGTGTTTAGTGGAGACGGTATCAAGTCTTCCATCAGGAAATTTGATAAGAGCATATTGTGGGTATGCTTGTAGTAATTCAACCTCATCCACGAAAGGCTCAAATTTGGAATTACGAACATGTTGTTTTAACAGCACTTGGCCTGGAGTCGATAGCCAAGACGGAATGGACGTTCCACTGGCGGAACGTCGTTGAAATGAAAACAATCGCTCATGTGGCGTAGTGTTGGTGGTGGTACATAGTAAAGGCCTTACAGAGTGAAGAGCGTCATCTAGTAAATCTTGCCATAGATTTACTTTGAAATTTTTGGATCTTAATGCTAGCGCCACGGCTTTCCAAATTGCGCCATTTAGTCTTTCGACTTGCCCATTACCTGCAGGATTATAACTCGTAGCCCTGCTGGTTGCTATTCCTCTGTCAGCTAAGAATTTCTTCAGGTCCATGCTCATGAACCCCATGCCCCTATCGGAATGAACAAATAAAACCATAACGAACACAGAAAACAGGGAAATTGAACATTTAATGATGGTTTGCGTGCTCACGTCTTTACAGGGAAAGGAAATCTCGAGTACTCCCACAAACAGTCAAAATATACTTATTATGATTTACATAAGGCATAGGACCTTTGAAGTCGAGACTAAGTCGTTCAAACGTCTGCGTTGCCTTAATCAGGTGAACACTGTCAGGTTTGTGATATCGTGGCTTACATTCAGCGCAAATTTTGCAAGAATTCGTAACTCTTTTGATATCCTCAACAGAAAAAGGAAGATTTCGAACTTTTTACATGGTATTCAACGGCAAAATAAATATATTCTACATGATACTTGAAAAACTGGAAATCATTTACTAAATTTAGTATCCTTCAGAACCAAGTTATCTAAGAGTGGGCAGTTGATCTTTCTGACTTTTTAAAGTTATATTATTGTGTCATGTAATGGTACTCCGCTGTTTACGCCTTAGGAAAATGAGTATAAATAAAGAAAAAAAACATTGACAAAAGCACAATAATTATCCACAAATCAATACCAAGTTAGCATATTGAAATTCCTGTTTTCAATGTCTGGTGTTAATATAAATCTCCGTTAAATCAACTAAATTGCTACACTTTTTGTCTGCATTGCTGCACTTTCTATCTAGATTCGAACGCCACAAAAGAAAGATTTCGTCATTCAGATAAGCACTAGAAATACAGTTCCAAAAACTCCCATCTTTTCTAACTTCTGATCATGCATGACTGCTGTTTTTCGTGCGTTATGGCAATAAGAAGGGTAACGCTCATACTAATTGAGCCAACTTAATATTTGACTCATCTGTCCGCCCTGACTATTGGTGAACAAAGCCAGTGTTGGAAGCTTCAGTCCCAAGTCTAATAACACACGAGTTGCGAGTCGAGTCCAAGACCAAAATTTAAAGTCTCGCATTGTACTTTCCAGTCACAAGTCGAGTCATATATTTGAGAGTCTCAAGTCAATTACTAAATCCATTCAACAGCAATGAATTTGCTACCTTTCCCTTTATTAGTACCCACATAGAATCATTATTGGGTCGATGAACACAAAAGTCACAGCAAAGTACATTGCATTTTAGCCTGATGGAGAAGCATTTTCTTCCCTGATGAGACATGCAACAGCAGTTGGTAGACAACATGGCACATGATTGGACACGGTGATTAGAGTCCTTCCAATACAGAATAGCAGTGAAGAGCAGAGAAGAGCAGTGAAATCTCACACCTATTGCTACAATTCCCCCTAGAGCAAATTGTTTGGCATGAGCTAACTGGACTAATTTTAATGTGTACAAGAGGGTTTGGATTCTCTTACCATAATTAACTATTTTATTTTGAAAATACATTTCAGAATGATTTAAATTTTTGGTTTACTTCGTAATTGGGAATTGTAGATCTTTGCTTTTTGTGTCTGACCATTCTTGCAGGACCAATTCACATGCGACGATTAGCGATCCATGCCATATTCATACAAATCGAAGGGAAACAATGAGAGTGCAGAAATGAGACAAGGTGAAGGGGTTTTTATGAATAGATCCATTGCAAAAGGTATGCAAAGGTAGCATTTTTTTTAAATATATAGGTAGTGTCAATCAAGCGTTTGAAAGTTTTGTAAAGTTCTTTCATTCATTTTTGTTTAAAAAAATTACACCTGTTCTGTGTCACTTGATCACGCGAAGCAAACTTCCCAGTGAGATCAAGGCTTTTTGGCGATATCAAATATACGGTTGAAAATAAATAAAATATGAAGATATAAAGTTGAAGAAAGTTATCCCAAACCTAAACCTGATTACTTGATGGCCAGACATAGTCGGATAATGCTTAATTTCAAATAAATTAAAATGAGAGGCTGCGACTTATGGCGGCCAATTCGTACCTGTACTGTGTATAAAAATTCTTTTAAGAGGGATTGGTGAGATGACTTTTTTCCGAAGATCATCTACATCCTGATGGGTAGCGACCAATTCAAACCAATATAAAGTTCTATTGAGGGCGATTGGCAGATCGGTCAATCGTACACATAAAAATCGCCATTGATAAATTCGTACCCATGCCTAAAACTCGCGGAAACTCACTTGCCTTAGAATTCTCGAGAAGCAGAAAAAAATTGAATGTCACAACCCCCTTTTAATACTTTCCTCTGACTCGGTGACTTTTGGATAGAATTTTGACTGATGTAAGTATTTCCGCAAATATTTGGTACGAATATTTCGCAAATATTTCGTACGAATTGACCAGTCCCCCTAATATAATTTTTATACCAGTACGAATTGACCGTCATGTGAATGAATTGACTGAATTTTCAGTTTCCCGTTCTGCTACGCCTACTATTCAGCAGCAACTAAACAAATGCTCCTTTCCGACATTGTGAATCTGCCATTCTCAATCAGATCAAGCATGAGTCACAGAGGGAGCGAGCCTCGTCGGCGCGATCCATCAGTGACTCACGCTAAACAAAACACGTTTGGTCAATAATATTCTGATTGGGTTGCTGTCAAAATGCTTGTCAAATACCTTCATATGTGTACGTGTCTGTTGACATTAATTCATATTATATACGTTAACTCCCAACTATTAGCATCATTATTAGCATCATTGGAACGTTTGCACCCAATGCGAAGCAATATGGAGGGAATAACTTCGCAGTTTATCAATCACTGCACTTTATTATAGCGGTTCAATTGGAATGTTTTTCGCTTGGTACGCAGTTGCTAGTACTAAAATTTTTTATTAGCTTCTTACAATATAAATGAGTGGTATACTTTAGTTCTTTTCCGGCTTTGATTTTGGAGCATAATTTTTAAATAACATCTGCTCAATGTTAGGTTTCCATCGTGAGTTTCTTATGCATTGTTGATAATCGGCAATATATACAATGTGAATCTGGTTTGTTTCAGAGATGAGACGATACCATGTTGCAGTTGCAGATACTCTAAGCCGATGGAAGGGAAATATTACATTTGATAGTAGTTTCAACGGACAAAAATTTTTAGTTTATACATAATTCAATTGTTTTCTTAAAATGTTTGTTTTAAATACACCAGGCAAAAACATTTGAATTGAGTATTTCGCCATTTCGATCCTCATCTATAGTTTATGTTTATAGTTCTTTATTCAACAGTGGTTACGTGTGATTTATATCTCGCAACCTTGCAAGAAATGTGGTATTTTCCAGTTTATCCCTAGTCTATACTAGATATTGCTGACGCAAGGAAGTTGCATCTTCTGAGACGACTTCGGGTGTCTTTACGCGGACAGCACAGATTAATGGAAATTTTTATAGCCAAGTATGGCCCACAGATGGCCCGCGCCTCTGCGGCCCGATCTATCAGTGGCCCATATTTGACGAACCATGTCATTTTTCTGAATTGATCGTGCATGAAATGAACTTAATATCAGAAACTTTTCGGGTAAGGTACATTGTAAAAAAATATATAAAACGACGCTCATGGACACTAATTTTACTAATTTTTATATTCAAACAAAACTATAAAATCGACTTTTTAGTCAATAAGGATTCAGCAGCCCATAATTGGGATTAATTTCTAATACAATAGCGGTTTACAATATTCACAACAAACAATTACTTTAAATGAACGTTGAATTCACCAGATTTTTTCTTAGTTTAGGAAGGTAAATCTTCCTATTAGGAAAAAAAACTTAACTATTAAACTTTTGAGATTAACAGAATTCTGATAATTTGCGCTGACGGTCTGTCGTAGTGTATTTGTGATTTATGCTTGACACAAGCAAGCAAAGTCAGATTAGCAACTTCAAATTAAACGCTTTTCACGATCGGCCAAGATTGGCCGCAGGCGAGTCCGCAACAAACCCCGTGTGTATGCAAAACATAAACTTTGTAACAAGCAAAACACGTTTTCGAAATATTATTATTGCCGCGAGGCATTCAACGCCATTTACGATAATATGTAAAAGCTTGAAACCAGCAATTATGCCGAGGGCAGCATGTTGAATTGTATACTGAAAATATCATTTTAGTGGCGAAATAGCAGATATTGTGTTACTTTTATTAACGAGCATGGTAAGCTTTCGAAGGAAGAAATTCTATCTCATGAAGTGAGGATGGTGTTTTCTAGCATGGCTGAGGCTTGTGATAATTTAAATAACTACAAAACATACATAACGCATGTCAATCTTTGAGTCTAGTTATATGGGGTAGCTGTATTTTGCTGAAAAAAAAAAAATTAAAATAGCATTTCCTATTTACGAATATTTGTAAATCTCAAAATTTTGTATAAAATTGCTATGAAGGAAG
This sequence comes from Styela plicata, assembly GCA_963675895.2. Lineage (NCBI taxonomy): Eukaryota > Metazoa > Chordata > Ascidiacea > Stolidobranchia > Styelidae > Styela > Styela plicata. Next base: position 24,449,802 of record OZ023147.1, on the reverse strand, counting down.
TATTATGGATGCATTTTCACCCAATCAGATACCTTATTTTGTCAAGCATGAGCCACACATGGGCCGCGTTTCATCGACGCCATCCATCAGTGAACCCTACCAAATGCTGATTAGGTCAAATGCAATTTTTATTTTATTGCAATTGTTTTTCTTTAATAACATAGTCTCGATTGATGCGACGGTGTACCTAAACAGAGAATGCCATCGAAAACTAGAAATGTGGCCATCACGATGCTATCGTTTGATTTACTCCCACAAGTCAATGGCAGTTGAATCGAGAAACAGTAAATTCGGATCTCACGTAGTGGTGCACAAAATACAGATTTGAGTCGAGAATTCGAGTTTCGAAGTCGCGAAAGTATGACTATGACCTTCTGGTGTTTATAATACACACGACATTGAAGAAATTGACATTGGTATTAACTGCAAAATAATCGTTATTCGAGTCAGATCTATCAGATAATTTCTATCTTTTTTTAGACATTTTAGAAATATAGTTTTACAGAGGGAATTAAGGATATTTTTATTCAAAGAATCGAAGTGCAAAAATAGCATTCAATCATTGTGTTTGCTAAATATGATATAATAACAGTCAACTACTCCGGATATCTTTCAATTATACGATTCTGCTCAACTCGCGGAAGAAATATTTCATAAAAAAATGAGAAGACTTTTAAAACAACTAGCAATATGTATTTTTACTGGGACAATGTTAATGCTGATTGTAATGCAAACACATTTGAACACAAAAAGAGAGCAAAATTCTTTATTTCTCCAGTCCGAGAACGAAATTTCCGAGGAAAGAAACTTTGTCAAAAAAGATTTTAATAATAATATTGATACTAAAGACGATATTATAGAAACTACTCCGAACAGTGACGATGTATCGGAAAGTACAATTCAGGATGAAAAAATATTACAGGAAAGTACCCAAAAACTGGAGGAATCTAAAGAATATACGAGAAAATACACTGCAACAAGTCCTCCTGAGAAGGAAGAGGAAGAAGAAAAGAATTCAGACGAGGATTCTGTAAGTCGGCATCATTGTAACTATTCCTCTCTTGTCATATTCTCAAAATAAAACAGGGAATCGCGCTTTTGAGCTAATTAAGATACAGGGTCTCTATTTAGAGATACAACCCAACCAAAACAAAAAATGCGAAAATATCTTGTCGACGAGTCGCGGTCCATCTTTGACTCATGCTTGACCAAATGAAATTTCTAATTTGCAAAAACCCAATTATGTTTTGTTGCAAAACGAAATATGCCAGGATCTCTTATTCTCGTACGGCTTGGAAAACGTAACCAATATAAAATATATTTTGGTATTGTAAACTTACACTCAAAATCACCAAACAATTAATCAATTTGCATATTTCATTAACTACATAATATGTAACTGAAATCTTATGAATTGCTACTAATTTTAATTGTTTCACTCACTTTCACTTTCGTAGATAGACGAAAGTGTAAATCATTCGAAAATAATTCTGTGCACAGTTCCCAGGATTGGTCCCAGGGTATCACATCTAGGGCTGGTCAAAATCGAATAATTTGGAAATCGAATCTGATCCGGATAATTTTTTCGAATCATGTCATGGTGTATATTTTTAATTCACATTCCACGTCTAAGAGCAGCGGTTTTCATATTTTAACGACAAAATATAATCAATTACATTTTATCGTTAAATGTGAAAATTCTATTTATTTCAACACGATTTTGTTCCTATGAACGATTCATAATTGATCAGAATAAATTGTGCTTCGAATTAATTCGAATCACCGAATCGAATTGCCCAGCCCTAATCAAATGCAATAGTCATTCTCAGAATTATGCTTTAAATTTGATTCACTCACGTCCTACGTAATAAATGAAATATTGTATACTATTTATATATTATATGTTATTTCTACAAACGTGATAACTTTTTTTGCAAAAGGGTTATGTTGTTTACATTTGTATATATTTTGTTAAGAATAAGCCTTGGTGGCGTAGTTCATCAGTGACTCATGCTTAAGAAAATATGTTTGTAGGGGTTCCTACTGGGGTTTCATAAACGACCTTATTTCAAAACCGGCTAGCACTAAACTATTTCAGGAAAAAACAACAATCGTTAACATCATTAAAACATCCGAACCAACCAAAGAATCTCCAAGAAAATCGACAAAAGCAACAGAAGAAGAAGAGCAGAGAAATCGGCAACCGGAATCGCCAAAATTAACAACAGACCGGAAAAATCTTAAGTTGTGTCCTGAATATCCACCCGAGTTAGGTACAGATTTGTTTTTGTAGAATTCATCAAGTTTGTAGAAATATCCACTAAAATCTAAAGCACTAAAACATCCACATTTCCTACGATTTTTGGCAAAGTTTATTCAATTCATTATTTTTAATGCGATTTTACAATTTTCCTTGGGCGTTTGATGGAAGTGATACTTTTTTGCTCAATATTTTTTTTCTAATTTGTTAATTATTATCACAAATAATGGATTATTGTATCTACCTAATATACCTTTTTCATATTAAGATAAATATATAAATACGCAATGTTGATAATCATCGAAAGCAGTTCTCATTTCAACTAGTGTACCGTAAACTAAGTTTTTTATTCGTGTTCAATAGGCTAAACTTTGTGGATTTTTAGATTTGATCTTACAAAATTATATACCTATCCAAGGTTTATATAAGCACCAGACTCTCGTCGAGAATGTGAAATGGCAAGTTTTGACCTGAATATGCGATTAAAATAGGGCATAAGCCGCGGAATCATTTTTTGTTGCCACATTATACCTAAAAAATTATCATTCTTATTGAATATAATTATATTTATTCACTTTTAATATTACAGTCGGTAAACTGCAAGTTAATGCAACATATACCCCGGGTGAAGATGAAGCGAAAAAGGCTGGTGGGGCGATGGAAAACGGCTGCTTCGAGCCTACATGGTGCGTTGCGCGCCAAACAGTTGCGATCATTATACCGTACAAAGACAGGAAAGAACATTTGCTCACATTGATGAATCATCTTAATCCAATTTTGCAAGTAAGAAACACAATATCTTAACTTATAAATAGGCACAAAAATGGATCATTGAATATTGAAATTAAAAATTTTTCTCAACGGTTCTGACAACAATTTTATTGTCCGATACAAATTTAACAGAACAAATTTTTGATTGAATTAATCAAAACGTTTTTATCACCTGGCCGAAGTGTTGTTTCAAAATTATGAAACTGTTGAGCCGAACATAAAATTGGGATATAAGTAAAAGCCAATATTATGTGCAATTCTGCTATGGCCAAATTTTATTTAGTCCATCGAGTAAGAAAAATTTTCTGAATGGTTCATTATGTATGGGCCACTGTTTATGGCGAGAGTTAAGTAGTGGTGGCGGAAAGCTTCGGGGGATGAGGACACAAAAAAATTGCGCGTCGGAGAAGCGCCAAAAAAATTGGAACTTATTTTGCATAAAGTGACCATTCGGGGCAAAAAACGTACACACGTAGGCAAATCCATTTTTAACGAAATTTTGAAGTAATATCCAAAATCAGAGGGTGGGGGACTCGCTGGGCATATAATCGTGTCCCCAAGTTCTGCAGCCAGTGCTGAGTGGAGAACATGGCAAACTTAACTGAACCGTTAGATTAAATATTTATTTCTATCTTACAAATGCAATTGCTCATAGATTTTCTTCATTTTCTTTTAATTTTAGCGCCAAGCTCTGCGGTACTGTATTTTTGTGGCTGAGCAATACGACAACGGAGCTTTTAATAAAGCTCGAGTGATGAACGCTTTGTTTCTTGAAATCACAAAAAATTCGAAAATAAAATTTGACTGTGCTATCTTTCATGACGTGGACATGCTTGTAGAAGACGACAGAAACCTCCATACGTGCTCAGAGATGCCAAAACATCTTTCTCCGGGTATTAATATTAATATTTGTTTTGTTGTTTTTATTGTGCACAGCATGTTAGAGAATGCAGTTGAATATCAACACTGCAACAAAACTGCAATAAAATCACTATTATTTTTTCACAATAATTTTAATTTATGACATTGAAATAAAAATATAAAATAGACTATTTGACCAATTATGGGGTGTTGATTAAGGGCACCGCCAAACCCATACTTCATAAGCAAAGCAATTTCAAATTTTTGCAAAATGAAATTACTGTGAATCAGCAGTGAATTCAATGCAATTTTATCACAGTGAAGTTATAATTCCTTAAATTTACATCATTTAAAAGTTGCTGAAAGCTAACAAAAAAGCGAGCTAACTTTTTACTATCTTCAAGCAATCTTTTTTTGCCATTGAACTGCTTTCAAACCAGGTTGTTTATTCCAGATCTCACTAGGCCCGAAGATATTCAAATGAAAATTTATTCTAATTTTGACAGATCTCGTGAACTACTCGATTAATATATATTACTAAATTTTTGTTTATTTTCCTGGTTTTTAATTCACTCCAAATAATTAAGACCGGAAACAATACTCGTAAAGAACTAAGTAACTTCCATCTAAACGACAAAGAGATACCACAAATCCATGTACTCTAAGAAAAAACATTACAAACAGAACTAAGATGAGTTGCTCTGGGTTTGCTAAGAACTTCAACTTTTTAAATTTCTTTTATTTACCTGTTTTCATTTTTCAGCAATCGATAAATTCAATTACACTCTCGATTATGGAACGCAATTTGGTGGAGTGACCGCGATATCGATTGAAAATTATATTAAAGTCAATGGACACAGCAACAATTTTTGGGGCTGGGGAGGAGAAGATAATGATATGGAAATGAGGTGAGAGAACGCGTGTTCAAAAAGTGTCGAAAAATATTATCTGTGTTATTTGCAAGTCTATGCTGACTTTTTACATATTATATATTGCCTAGAGAATTTTTTTTACTACAACCAAATCACAACCAGAATACATTTTGTCAGGCATTTTGTTCAATTTTGTTCAATTGTGCATTACGCCCTTCGTTGAAAATTCGTGTCCTGACGTATCAGGCACTATTTGACGAAGTAAAATTTTGACTTGAGGCACAATACTCCATATGCTTCTGTTTGACAATTTTGAAATACAATGAATAAAACTGATTTAACGTAGGCATACAAGATTTTGAAAGATAACACTTTAAATAGATAATTAAAATAATTACTGGCCGTGGGCAGTCGAATAATAGGGAGTAAATTTGGGCTGTAGGGCTTCACCGATTGTGCTCGTAAGCGTAACTCTCACTTTTGGAGTAGCTGAAACTGCCAGAATTACTAAACATGATATATAATTATACACAGTGGGCAAAAGGGTGACTCTGAATTTCTTTTTTACGAATCATTCGCTATGGCCCGTCCGTGAACCTAACAACAACCGTTAGGTACGAAACTGTGTAGTGACTGTGTATCTGCTCTATATTACAGCTGCCCGCGAAGAGCCTTGCTGAAGGGTACGCGAGTGGTGAAACGGTCAAGCATCGGACCATTGGTCTTCTGGACAATACGATCGCGCGTAGGCGACTGAGCCACCGAGCTTTTTGTGCTCAACTTGCGTCACTTATTTTTGTGTGTACCACTTGCATCGCCGTCAGCACTTACACCCACGATAAACAACTTTGCCACTTGTACCACAAGCAATATCTGCATTTATACATTTGGGCGCACTGAAGATTTGATATTAAATAATTTACTTAATTGTATGCCAGGTCATTTAAATCTTTAGGAAATGTACTATTTTAGATCACATTGATAACTTATTTCACTGACGTTCTTTGTTTTATTTATTCTGCTATTTCTCCGTTTTTCATATTTCATTTTTCTTTAGAATTGCCAAGAGTAATTTGAAAATTGTTGCAACCAACGTCTTATTTGGAAGATATAAAATGATTCCTCACGAGCATCCCTGGTGGTTCAGCCCTCTCTATGGTGTAGGAAGCTATCTTAGGTAGTGGGAAGATGATTTTTTAATATATTATTGACTACTAAAAAGACTGTGTGCTTACTCTAGTTAAGTAGAATTGATAAATTTACTATTACGGAAAAGTTCACCCAAATTTCTATTGTCAAGTAAAGGTCGATGATGGACTCATATTCAGCAAAATAAAATTTCATTGAGCCTACAATTTCAAGATTCGGATAAATTAGAATGGAACGCAAAAATAAATACGCGTCTTAAAGCCCTACTCAACTCAAATTATTTGACCCTATATTGATACTAATTCAGAACGCAATTTGGGACAAGATATACTTAAAATCCTCGTAAAAGCATCACATATTGCTCATATGTGCTCTTCATGGCCCAACGTATAACAAGAAATGTGCGTCGATTAAGTTTTATGTTGTTCACCGTAATGTACAAAAGTCCGCTCTCTGCTGCTCAATTTTGAATTTCACTCAAGTTGAGTATTTTTTAAATTTCAGGAAACGACATGGAAATCGCATGATAGTAGACTCCAGTGGATTGGGTGACATACGTTACAGTGTCAAATTTACTACTCAGCATAAACTCTGGACAAAGTTAACTATCGATATAAGTAGGAACACTGACTTTCTATTATGTTGTACGAGCAATTGACGCATGAAAATATCATTTAACGCTTAATTATTGCTTTGTACAAAAATTAGGTCTAAGCTTAATTTGCAGAGTTACGTTTCTATATAAGCTCTTTGTCTTACCATTGGTTCTAAGTTAGTTCCTTTTAGCTCTTTATTTCTAACTTTCCCAAAGTAAATTTAGGTGAAAAAATAAGTAAAAAAAACTATTAAGAATGAAAATTCCCCGTGAAATAATTAACATCTATATTTTCCTACAATCAGGAACGGTTTTGATAGAAAAAGCCGCTATTAGTATCAGAGGATACGGAGACCTAGAGGCGCTCGAATTCAAGAGCCCATCTTACGACACTGAAGGTCCAGCACATATGATAAAAAGTGGTCCTGCTCCAAAAAATTGCTTTTACGTCAAATTTACTGGAAAAACAGTCAACAAGACACTTGGAGTTCGGGTATGTGAACGTTATTTATAAATTTCAAAGGAAAATCCTAAAGAAATTTGTAGTTATTAAACCTAGGACGCTGATGGACCGTGCCAGTCGGCGCGATGCATCGGTTTCCTAGGATCAAGAAAATGTTGATTTGGCAATTTTTTGGGGTTGAAAAATCATTAGGTCGTAATTTTTATTTTTTACTTAGCATCGATTTTGTGTAGCTGTTACTGGCGGCAGGACACGGGGTAGTAGTGGCGAAGTACTCCAAGACTTCGAAACAATTAGGTACCTAGTATAAAAAACAAGTAAATTGATTTCAAAATATACTATTTTAATATTTTAACTTTAAAATCTATCAAAACTGCCTTAAATGCAGCCAAACGACAGTTACCTGCTGTTGACCAGGTTTTTATTATAGGTTCTACATAGTTTTGGAGGTGACACTAGGTTACCTAGTAAAACTTTATCTAGTTTTGTGGTAATTTTGTTTTACTTTACCTAGTTTTAACACCTTCTTAAAATAACGCCACTTGGGCGAGTTGGCTTTTTGACTATATGATTGGACAATTTCAACTACCTAAGTTCTCGTATAGATTTGCAGATTTCACGTTAACTTTTTATTTGTTCAATTTTTAAATTGATATAGGCTATTAGGAGTTCTTAAATGCAAGTTTTTCTTTTATATCAAAAACATCAAATGAATATGCTTTGCTACACAGTAAATATAATTCAATGATTATCCCCTGCTTAACCTCTAATTAGCCACTAATTAGTCTCGCTGCCGGTGTAAGATTCATCTGCTGTTTAAACTCGGCGTACAAAACTTCTGAAGTAGTTCAGACTTGTTATAGCAATAGTTTTGAAATATGTCTAAAGTAATACCATATCTCCATTTTTATTATTATTTCTTAGGAAAAAATAAAATATGGTCGATTATACAAAACACTGGAAGAAGCACAAAAAATCTGTAATGAAATGCAAACATTTTGTGGATCTATTGTCGAGCAGATGCCTGGACGTTTTTCTCTTAGAGCAACTGCCTATATGCATGAGAAACACCTTCATTATTTGACCGTAAGTTAATATACATTTTTATTTTTTGGTTTGAATCAGTGTTCTAGGCAATTCTAGATAAAAGTACCATGTAAAAAGGTTTAATTTACCTTATTAACCTTTTACCTCTTGAAGGCAAAAATTTATAGTTTATCTTGTTTCGCTTTGGGTACTATCTAGTTTTAAAATGGAGACTAGATTATATAGTAATAATTAACCTAGCTTTCTAGTAAATTCGTTTTACTTTACCTAATTTAAGTGAAAACTAGGTTTCCATCTCTAGTTTGAACACTGTCAATTCCACACTAGCTTTGGGATTAGTCCACTGAATAAGAACGTTTCGTACAGACAAGAGTGCTAAGTCACTGTCTATCGCCTAGCATGCCTTAGAGATATTTCATGATTATTCGAAACAGACATAAACAAAACAAGTTGTCTCACTTTGTACACTTATTAGGTATACCAGAAGACCTTATAAAGCACTGAGCACTTTGCTTTAATAAAATCGTAATACAAATCGGGCTGCTTAACTCTTTGAAGCAAACATCCTATTCGATTCGAGTATCGCAGTATCGGCTCATTTTGAAGCATCGGCAATTTTGAATTTTGATTATCGGCGGTAAGAAATTAATGGGTTGTAGCAAATCCTCATCTGTGGTGAGATAGCAATATTCATGCGTTGTTATCCCCGGTGACATAGGAATACTCATGGGTTGTGTCAAATCGCATTTCCTGTCGACATAGCAATACATAGCAATACATAGCAATATTGATTGTGACTATAGGGCTGTAAGTTTGAGATTTCCGAATCGATTCGTACCACTATTAATTCAAATTGATTCGAAGCATTTCAAGAAAATTCGCTGTGATTCTAATATGTTTCTGTTTCCCTTTCAACAATTTTAACTTATTTGGCTATTTGGTGATTTTTAGGATAACCTTATTGCCAATTTTATTGTACCCAGTCGTAAAATCAATACACAGCTATTTCGGTCTTATTCACATTGCTCGAATTTAAACAACGAATGTGTTTTCTATGTTTTGTATATGGTTGGTAATGAGTTTTTGTTAAATAGAACCATATTCGAAAACCTTCGATTCGAAATTATTTAAGTGAAGATTGGATTTAAACAATAAATATTCGAAACGTGCATCCCGCATTCCGGGTGAGATAAGGTTATGATATAGTAGACTGGTGTCAATCGTTAAGCGATGACAAATAATATCCCACTTCTAATGTTTCGTTTATTTCTCATTTCAAGGGAATGGTAAAACAGGAAGAAGTTATAGAAGATCATCCAACTCATTCGGTTCATGCAAAATCTTGTCCAGGATCCACTGGTTACCTAAACTTTTTCAAAAGACCTATTGTCATGGTGGGAGACGCTTCAAAGGGTAAAATTTTAATATAAGTAAAATAACACTATTCTTTTACCTGTGCTTGTAAGCAAGTGTTAAAATTAGAGCAGGCTAGAAGTAAGAGTTACGAAGGGTACAAAAGTACAAAAAAAGATGTCAGGATTATTTTCAAAATTTTCTCATCAAGAATTTAGAAATGGATTAATGGTGTTTTTTCCTCTTCCTGAGATGCTGAAAAAAGCTCCTTCTCCTCTTGTCGAAGGAGTAAATAAAAATATTGCCAAAACAGTAGCATTTAATATTTGTTGTTGCCAATTATTAGAATGACTAGTATAGGGCACCGTTTGCGTGTATTCACCGTGCCTCCCGTAGAATGATGTTTCAGCAGTTTATTTGAAATGAAATTGGTGATATGTGACCATATTTTGCATTAGATTCATCGTACAATCGGCCATGACTAACAGGTTATAACTAACAGGTTTTAACTAACAGGTTACAATATTTTTCAGGTCCTTCTCCAGCATATTCTGTTGATTTCAAAATTAAAGTATTTTATGACATAAATACAACATTGTACTACACTACAGATATCATGACGGCACATAAGTATGACTTTTACATTTTTTAATATCCTGAAACAAGATTTAAAACTAGCTGCTACTTTTAAGATCAGTAGAGATCTGCGGAGTCTGTAGAATTCTCAGTTGGCAACTAAGGTGCCCGTTCATAGCTCAGTCGGTAAAAACTTTAGAATATGCTCCAAGCTATTCATTTCTAACGTCCTCGATTTGAATCCCGTTTAGGGTGGTTAGAAACGAGAAGATTGCCGGAAAGATGGTGACGACTCCCCCCATCAACTATGTTCATATTTTTTTTTCATTGAAATTCGCTCAGAGCAAGGACACAGAAGAAGAATCAAACTTGAAAATTCTCCTGGAGCCACTAAAGTGCAAAGAGCTACATAAAATGCAGGAGCAGGAACTAAAGAACCCCCATCCCTGATTGATGTCTATTAACGCGAGTTTAAAAGCCTTGTAGATCAACACGATCAGGAAAACAGCAAGAAGGCAAGGAATTCCAAAGTTTTGATATTCTTGGAAAAAAGCTTCTTGCATAAAACTGTTTGTGACATTGTGGAACCTCCACAGTGAATAGGTGCGAATTGGTAGCCAATCGTGTCGATCGATTAAAAATTTTGTTCTGAGGAACGAGAGCAGAAAGCTCCTTTGAACAAAGACCATTATAATATCTGTAAAATAAACATAGTGAGGCAACGTTGCGGCGGTGTGTCAAACTTTGCAGACAGCAGGAAAGTTTAGGACCAATCATATTGACCACACGCCGTTGAATACGATCGAGCATGCTAAGAACAGTGACAGCGACACTGCTCCAAATGTGACAGCAATACTCCATACAGGGTCGAATCAATGATTTGTACAAATGGAGAATGATTTCGGGAGTGAGATAATGGCGAGGTCGATATAGAGAACCGACTTTCATCGAGGCTTGTTTAGCAACACTAGTGACATATTCATTCCAACTCATGTCCTTAGACAGTGTGAGTCCAACAAGACGAATATTTAATGATTCCTCCAGAACAGTACCAGATAATGAAATTTGGGTTGCATTCGTATTAGTGTAACGATTACTTGATAAAACTTTAGTCTTCTCCGAGTTAAGAGTTACCTGCCAAGTGTCACCCCAATTAGATACTGTGGCCAAATCACACTCAAGTGATTTTGCCAGAGCTAGACGTTGTTCCGGGAGGGATTTTTCATTGAGACAAGAATATAGAGTTGTATCATCAGCGTAAATTACCAAATCACATATCAAATTATCGGGCAGGTCATTAATATATATCAAGAACAAAGTTGGACCAAGGATTGACCCCTGAGGGACACCGGATGAAATGGAATAATTACCTGAACGTTGTCCGTCCAAAACAACATTAATCTTACGATTGGAAAAGAAAGATTTTACAATTGAAAAAACTTGTCCAGAAATCCCATACGATTGAATTTTCTGCAACAGACCTTGGTGCCAAACTCTGTCAAATGCTTTAGAAATGTCTAGAGCAACCGACTTTGCCTCCCCACAACGATCAAGGGCACGAAATATTCGTTCAGTTATTACTGTCAACAAGTCAGCAGTAGAGCGAGAACGACGAAAACCATACTGCTTGTCAGTGAGGAGACAAAGCGACTCCAGGTGTCCAGAAATTTTCTTATTAATAATTGATTCAAAAATTTTACTTATAATTGGTAAGAGACTAATTGGACGATAACGGTTAACCTCATCCCGACTTGGAACTGTTATCTGCACCATGTGTTCAGGCGTACTCTCTCATGTCCTTACCTATGGGTCAAAAATGAAATCCTATCCCGTCCTAATTCAGACTGGTTTCTAAATTTCAAATCGAGTAATGGATCCAAACCTGATTCGATCTAGAATGAAAATATCGTGCTCCTGATCTTGGACAGATTCCAGGATACAAAGCGTTGTCCTCTTTTTAAATGCCATGTTTTCAACTGTAAATTTTTGAATCTTGAGACTGCATCAAAACTTGTCCAACAGGATCTGATATTTCGAAAGCAAATCCGAACCGGCAATTAGCGGAAATGAAAGAATCTTGCCGGATTCGACGCCGACAATCCGGTCTCTGATATGCAGGAGTAATGGTGTAACAAATATATGGATTTGGAAATGCGTCCACATACAGCCATGTAGCAGAGGGTTGTGCATTGTACTGATCGATAATGTGAAATGGTGGTCATTAGCTTACCACCATTGGATGAGTGGATTGCTATGATGGTTTAATAAACCTAATCGGGGTTGAGCCCAGGACCTTATAGCGCAAACGTTCAAGAATATTGAATCCGTATTTATGTTTAAGTGCTTGGAAGGAGTCACTTCGCTTCGATTCTCAAGTAAAGTCGAGTCGAGGAACACAGAATTGCGAACTTGGGAGTCGAGTTCAAGTTTACCGATATTTGAATTCAGATTATCGACTCGAGTCTTTGTACCTTCAAGTCGTAAGACAACTCGAGCCATATACATTTACCAGTCGCAAGTCTAGTCACGGGTCGAACTCAAAATCTATTCAACAACAATGACAGATTAGATTGCTACCTGCTACTTTATAAGTACCCACTTAAATTCATCATCTGGTCCTTGTTGGGTAGACGAACAAGGATTTCACGTATGGGTACTTTGCATGTATAATATCCTCCTGGGCGCGTTTTCTTTTCTGTTGAGTCAGGCAACGGCTTACAGCGTGATTTTTCAAAAGGTGATGGTTGAAGACTCGGGCTGAATTTTTATCAGGTCCCGAATCAAGTCGCGTCTGCATTTTGTCAAATTGAGTTTGAGTCGAGTCGTTTATCCAAGACGATTCGACTCGAATCAAGTCATTGAAAAAGACGACGTGTGCGAATAGAGTCGAGTCATTGACTCGAGTCTTTTCAATACTGCTATGATGTAAGCGCAAAATTAGAATTGCCGGGTTGCTCACATAGCTAATAGGATAATCCAAGTGATAAAAGGAGATAAAAGGAAGTCCAAAAATTTACCGTACTTACATCTCACGCCCCAAATTCCTAATTTATGAATTCATCTTTAAAAAGTGGTAATAACTCGTGTATAATGTTCTTAAATAGAGAATACTGAATATCGATTGTAGATTGAGAATAAGTGTGAAAATGAATAAATTTTACTTTTTAGAGCCGTAATTCAAGAAAAGGTTGATGCAAATATATTGGAAACTGGAACATGGGATACATTAGGAAATGTCCACTCGAGTGAGTTATTTTGGTTTTGCTAAGTTCTGAGGAAAAATGTACCATTTTGAATAAATTTTTTCAACACATCTTTTGTTAAGTATGAGTCACTGATGGATGCGGCCCATCTGTGGCCCATTCTTGGCAAAACAAAATTTTTGATTGTGCCAAAGTCAGGAACATCTCTTCAGTAACATTCTTTCACTCCAAACATCTTTTGTCTGGTTTGAGTCACCGATGGAATGCATCGCCGATTTCGTGAGTGATGGTAGGTGGTTTTACCGTGGCGTAGGGCAGACTCAAGCGGTTCAATTAGCATTAAAAAATTGAATGCTTGAAATAGAGTGCAGTTGCTGAAACTACATCTTGCTTTGCGTTGTTACTTACTGAAATCTAATTTCAATGCCCAAGTACAGGATGTTAAAGACTTAAGGCGGCATAAATCTGACCTGGAGGCGATCAGGTTCGCAAAAATCTCGGAAAACAAGTTTAATTCGAATTTGGGGAATTTTGTGACTGTATGAAGAGAAGCAACTTTACGGAAATTTGTTTTGATGAAAACGAATTAAATGATACGCAACATTACAGATGAATGAAAGCGTCCCGTTTAACAAAGACTAACTGTACAAAATGATAAATATTTACATACTTGTATTTTTTATTTTTTACTTTTTTCAAGATCGAATCAAACTACTCAATATGTCTGATGCAAAAAGCGTAGACAAAGTACTGACACAGAAAAGCAAAACAATGGAGGATGTAGTGAAATACAACGACGGAATATTCCATGTAAAGTCTCCTTTGGCAGGGATTCTCCGAGTGCCTGGATGTTATGTAGCAAGAAGCTCGGTCACAGACGGAGCTGGAGCGGTTCTATTACAATGGAAATGGTGGTTTGAAATAAGAGCAAAAACGAAAGAAATCGAAGACGAAATTTTGGTGAGAATATAGGATTAGTAAAGTTAGGAGTAAATTAATAAGGTGCTCGTACGGATAAAATAGAACTAACGTTAAAAACAAGCAACTGGCGCACACATATATTGTAACCTCATATGCTACAAGTATAGGACTTGGCAATTCAATTCGGTGATTCGAATCGATTCGAAGCACAGATAATTCGAATCCATTGTGAATCGGTCGTAGGAACACAAACTTGCTAGATGAAGTAGAATTCTTTTTCAACCACAAAACGCAATGGATTTTCGTCAACGCAACTTGCGCAAGCGTCCATTGTAGGCTTGTATGGTATGGATATCATAATTTTTATCATGGCCGTTATTCTCGAGGCGTTAGGGTTTCACAGTGCACCCAGTGCACATTTGATTTTTATAATCATTTTCGAGGCGTCGAGGTCAATATGAATGAAACTACACGGTAAAAAAATTCAATTTGTGAAACATTAGACACAGACGGATCAGAGGCTTAGTATAAAAAATCTTCTGTCTGAGAAGATACTAGAGTTTGTTATGCAATCCATGTGGAAGTTGTTCTTAAATTTAAAAATCTATTAAAAATTTAAATCATTCAAAATAGTTCATCCAACATTTATTCATTTAAAAATTTTACTTCCCATTCTGGAAAAGATTTTCACAAAGTCAAAATATTGCGCCTATTTTCTTTTCGGTATTCTAAAAATGAAATTATCTGAAAAAAGCAACTTTTCTCCTCTGCAGGAAAGGCAACTGGCAAAAGCTAAACTAGCAAGTGTCGAGTTTGCAAGCACCGTCGATAAACGGAGGCAAATGTGGCTGAGCTACCACGAAAAACTGAAACAAAAACCAGGAGATAGAAGGGCAGAAGTTCCAGAAAAAGTTCTCGCTTATGTTCGGAAGGAAGCTTCCAAGATGAATCAAGGATATTGAACATTAAACGGCAAAAAAATCGAAGTTGAGTTATATATTTAGACTTTTCAAATTAGTCAAACGTGTTTTTTGAATGGCCCACATATTATCTTTAATTGACCTCTTAACCCGTGGATAACCAGGCAATCATGGATCGCGCCATGTTGCGTTAGGTTCTTCTTTTCGATAAATCAAATCGATTCGAAACACGAAATATTGAATCAAATCTGAATCAGTCCTGAAAATAACTGCTGCAAGATGAAGTGGGATTTTCATGTTTTAGCTAGAAAATACAACTAATATAAATTTGTTTTGAAATTTTTTGCGCTTATAATTTTTAAAACAAACTAGTGGTTTTCATGACGCTAGTTGGTGATTCAATCTGATAAAAAAAACACATTAAAGCAGTTTCTAAATCTAAAGGGCTCGTTTTCGCCCTCCATGTAGAACCTGTCAGATTGGAGGTTGCGCAAAAAAATTGAATATGGAAAATGATAAGAATATTTTACTTAAAAATATCCTGATTTTGTTCGATAACAATGCTCTGCAGACGTTTTAGCCCAATTTTAACCCGCAGTTGAATTTTGTTGAATATGACCTACAGTTAGGGCTGGGCAAAACCGAATCATTTGAAATTCTAATATGATTCGGATAGGATCGAATCATAAATCCCATGTAAATTATAGATATCAAATTTTTCTTATTACAATTTGTCTCCATTTTGAAAAACAAATAATTTATAGTTTATTTTCAATTCACACTTAGGACAACAATTTTCCTATTTTAACAACAAAATGTAATCGATTTTGGTCAAACTTGACCAAAATCGATTGTATTTTGTTGTTAAAAATAAAATTTCTAATTCATTTAGAAGTTTTTGTTCCCATGAACGATTCGCGACGGATTCGCGACGGATTCGAATTGCCGAATCGCATCGGCCAGCCCCACGTAAAGTAGATCAATAACACATATTTTAGAAATCGAATTTACACAATTTTTCCAGCATAGATTACCTACATTTTATTAATTCTCAAACGGATTCTTTTCCTCTATATCGGATTATTTCGAATTATATTTTTGTTTGTAATTCATACTGTATTCTAATTTTTATTTTTGCCAAGAATTGAAATAAAAAATATATTAAATAATACATATGTTGGATTATTTGTTTACAAACCATTGAAGAATAAATTTAATAAGTTTCCATGTAATTAGAACCCATGAACCAAATGGCTAGATGAAACAATATCACAAGTATCACTTGTTTCAAACTAATGACAGGACATGCGAGTATGGAAAAAGAAGGAATCATGTTTCGTTAACCCGCACTTGATCGAATCAACACAGTTTATATTTGCCATTACTATGTCGACAAGTTTATAAAAACACAGAACATGCATTACTTGTTTTTCAGTCGCAAGTGAAAAGTATGAGAGATTCCTTATTTAGCAGCAGTTTTGATAGCCGTACTAAGCGCAGCGTAAAACAGATATTAATTTTAACGACAGATTATTATTATTTTCATAATTTTAATGACGGATATTTAGGTTTTGTGTTTTCACTTATTATCCATCTCAAAGTATGGACTGGGCAAAGCCAAAACATTTGCAATTCGAATCTGATTCGGACAATTTCAAATCACGGATCAAATCACTAATCCATCGTATGGGAGCCAATTAATCTGAAGACGCGAACATTGAGGGCCAATCTAATTCTGCTATTTTACTGAAAGAAGATTGGTGAATTGTAGAAGCGCAATATTTCTAGCCTTGAGCAGCACAGCATATGTCAGCTGGACGCAAATTGCTCAATTTCAAGGACCGCCGATATCAATAAACTCCCATAGGCAGTTAGGATTCAAAGCTATAAACTCTAAGCAAAAAAACTGCAGCATGAAATTCAGTGACTTTCACGAAGTAAAAATATTTTAAAATTCAGTCAGTTTTCTTGCTACAAAGGCTTGCTTGAC
Organism: Styela plicata; assembly: GCA_963675895.2. Taxonomy (NCBI): domain Eukaryota; kingdom Metazoa; phylum Chordata; class Ascidiacea; order Stolidobranchia; family Styelidae; genus Styela; species Styela plicata. The sequence goes on along the minus strand of OZ023147.1, from coordinate 24,432,821 downwards.
AACTCATGTCTCAAACCACTGATGGAATACTAGATTGATCCAATCATAGATGAATTCAAGTTTACTACTTGAACAATCGCCTCACAACCGACTGTCTAATCCCCATACCATACTGGCTGTGGATTGCACTTCATCGATTGCGCGACGATTATGGCGTGCAGTACTTCACTTTAAACAATGCCTTGCAACATATTTTCGGTGTTAGGAACCCCAAATTTTTTTTTTCACATTTTGAAATGTCAGACAACAGTAATAAGGAAAATTTTCACAGTAGGCTTGTAGGAATATCATTTATTGAATCTTTGTAGTAATCTTATCAGATATGAGAAAAATTAAATTAAATTACGTTGCTTGGAAGCGCTATCCATCAGTTTTTTAATCAGAATTGTTATTTGTGAGTCTTTTGCCATTTTTAAGATAATTCGAGGGAGTGTTTTAACATGAAATTATGAAAAATTTCCACAGGCAAATAGTAAACAGAACTATGACATCCGGATAAGAAGTATTCCATAAAGATGAAATGAATCGACAATAGCCTTCGATCGCCGCGATATTTTTTATTTTTCAGAGTTTCTTACCGAAAGTGTTATAAACAGACATTTTTACTGCTGTAATTGTCGCCAAATGACCGTGAAATCATTCTCACACTCCCTCGACGTGTGTTAGGTCAATTTAACATTTTTTCTTCGGTGAATGTCGGAGATCTTCCGTTTATACTGGATATTTCCGGATTGTGCCGTAAGGTGCGATCGACTCATACAGTGCGTAAAACACCCCAATAAATAAGGCAAAAAAAAATTTAACATATTGACAGCATAACGTACAAACTAGAATTTTGTGTTAATGCGTTTCTGAATGAATGAATTAAATAAATAAACAAAATGTGGAGAAATTGCATCTTGGATAGTATTTAAATCATCTACATTTCTAAGCATTAGAAAAATTATGATATGAATAAATCCACCCTGCGACAAATTTTGAAGTTGTAATTTAAAAAAGACTGTCACGTTAAAATCGTCACAATAAGTTGTATTGTTGCTATTTGGCTAACTGGAGTAAGTCCATGTGAAAAGCGCAATTCGGTGATTCGAAGCAAAAATTATTTGAATCAGTCAAGCACTGACCATAAGAACAGTAACTTTTAAAATAAAGGCACACTCCCATTTTTTTCGAATAATACAAGCAAGAAATTTCATTATTTTGATGATAGGGTAAATATTATTGGTAAACACGAGAATATTTATAAGGAATTTCAGATTCGAAAAAATAATTTGGAGTAGTTAGGAAAAAGTCCCGATTTTACAACAGATTATTTAACTATTAACAGTGGTAAAATGTAAAATATTCAAGGAACAGTTAAATAGTGAATAATCGTAACAAGAATTAATGCAAACTGTTCATAATAAACAAAATTCAAAACAAAATATTTTGTTGAAAATTAATTGATAAATAATATTTCTCCGAATTTTTCACATTGATGGAACAATAAGACCAAAGTTATAATGCACAACATTTTGTATACATTCGATTGAAATTAATCAATCAATCAAATTAAAATAGTAAAGAGTACTTCTTCCCGTTCAAAAAAATTTCGTCCAACCATGTTTTTTTAAGTATGAGTCAATGATAAATCGTGTCGACAAGGCAAAGTACCCGTGTTTCTCGTGATTGATAAAATTAATTGTAAAATAGGTTTCGACGTTTTTTCAAAATTTTCAACACATCTCTATGCATATCTAGGTATTGTTGTAAAAAAAAAGATAGAATAATTCTAATAGCGGTACATCACATGCGTGTTTTAGTACCCAAGAGTAAAGATTGTTTAATTCGTGCATATACAAAATCCTTGATTAAACATATTACATGTTTTTAAAGTTGCAAAATGAAAAATAAAATCATGAAGAACTGCATGGTAAAATTAAAGCGGATTTGCATATATAAAAATATTACTATTCCAAAGTTTGATTGTCTTAAAATACTTCCAGAGTAATGTTGAGATTTTTCATTTGCTCATTTTAGGAAACTAGATTTCGGCTTCGTTGTTACTAAGTTGAGTAATTTCACCTGTTATGTCAAAAAAAAAGTATGATAATTTTGTCATGAGCTTCAAAATTTTCAGTTAATAACTAATTTAAGAATATTTTGTTCCGTCTGATCGCACAAGGTAAAAATGCAGTATACGAAATGCACATGTGCCAAAATTAGACAAGAATTTTGCAAGATTTCATAACTTTTATGCATTTCAAGAATATTCCTATTGTGTCGCGTATGTGAAGTTTTGTCTTGTTGGACCTTGAAAGCAAACCTTTTAGAATTTTTCGGCTATTTGGTGACTTTTTGTAATACATTTTTACCAAATTTCATGTGCCTGGTTGATAAATCAATACACAGCAATTTCGTTCTTATTACTTTGTGCTCAGCCTTAAACAACTAATGTGCGTTTCTGGTTTTGTAACCTAATATAGCATATTAAAACAGTTGGGAATGAGTTTCTAATCAAATAGAATCCTATTCGAAATTATTTGATTCGCCATTATGTTCTAGAGATTCGATTCGTAAAAAACAATTCGAAGCTTGCATACCTGAACAATAACTCTCAGAAATCCTATTTTGTGACGCATGAGTCACTGATGGTCCGCCACTAGGCGGCGCGATCCAACAGAGACCCAAGTTTAACATAGAATAAATGGACGCCTTTTACGGGGATGGCTATAAAAATAGATTTTTATATTTTGAAAAACCCAAACGCCACCATACAAAGAGAGATAAATATTTTTTCGCCTTAGTAAAAGCATAGTGTATCGACGAGTTTCACAATTCACCTTTGTTGCCCACAGTCGACCAGTAATATAGAGTATTTGTCATTAGGGTATACATATAATACGGTTTTTGATCGCTCTACAAAATATTTTTGATGAAACCGAAACGCCATAATACAAAGAAAGAAAACTATATAAATATATGTATTGCCCAATATGAAAATATTGCACGCCAAAGACTTTGAAATTTCTATTTCAAACAGCAGCGGACCGATAATGTCTATTGCAAATTACCAATCTGAAATCTTTTTGGTCAAGTATGAGTTACTGATGGACTGCGTCGCCATTTAATTTAGGTATAATAAGTAAATTAATTCAATATCAAACCAGGTAGAGCATTAAAACTAAACACAGAAACATTTATCTAATTTACCTGGTTTATAACCAAAGCAATACTTAGTCTTAGACATGAAACTAGGTTATCTAGTAATACTTTACCTAGTTTGGATAAGAATCAGGGTTGCCATCACTAGATTAAACCTTTACTCGTGTGCAAGCTTTACCCGATTGAAAGTTTTGCATTGCAAGAATTGAAGTGGGAGGCTACAAACTTACTTTGGACAATCACAGTTACTTCCACAATTCCCATCATATACATCACTACAACAAGGCTGTTTACTTTTGGCATCACACCAACTTCCAGCAGGAGCAGCCCGGGCCTTTCTTTTCGGTTTTGCTTGTACACTAGATATATAAAATATACATATATAAAACACATATTTATATAAATGTAAGGTAGAGAATTATATTGTACTGGGTCAATTATACATTTCCGCGCGCAATATTCAGGCGGCATGATATGGTAGCTCCCCAGCTCTCTTTAAATATGTCATTCGGTCTCAACCAGCAATTTAATTTTGTCAAGCATGAGCCATAGATAGACGGCACCTTCTCGGTGCGGTCCATCATTGACCCATACTTGACATAAAAAGCTTGGAAAATTTTCTGTTTGGAAATGCATGTCTGTGTTAATATTAGTCCATCATTTGTACTCGATGAAGATGTGACTAAATAACTCAAACAAAATTCCCCTTTCTGGCCACAGATCAAATAGAAATAACTTTTTACTTTTTGTATCCACATTTTCCGTCGTCCGTCCACAATCGTGTATGTATTCCACGTTTTATCCGAAATTCAATCAAATTTTTATCCAGTTCTTCTTCTTGTTTTACCAATTCTTTATATTCAATGTCATTTTCATTGAGTTTGAAAATCCTTTTCTCCCAACGTCCGTTTGTCAGATTGTGTAGAATATTTTCACAAAAAGGATTGCGTTGTATTTCACTAACAAACGTTAAAACTAACGATCGCCAGAATTTTGAAAGTTTGCTTCACGATTTTAATATCTTGTCGACTAAAGTATAGCCTGGTGAGGACAATGCACACAATAGCAAAGCTAGCAAAGACTTTCGTGCGAAAAGACATCTTAACTATTTTGTATCTTCCGTCTAGTCCTTAACAATAATACAGATTAATCAATATTTCTTTGATATAATTAATTCTTGCTATAAGTAAAAAAAAAAAATTAGTGGTGAAATCATTCTTCAAAATAGCAAAATTATTGGGGGTTCCGTTAAGCGTGCGAAAACACCATGAAAGCTATTAGGATCATAGCAATAAGTCCTGTAGGTGTCGCTGGGCAATTCGATTCCATGATTCGAATCGATTCGAAGCACGGTTAATTTGAAACAATCGTGAATCGTTAACAGGCAAAAAAACTTGTTAAGTGAACATTTATAACGACGAAATGAAATCGATTTTGATCAAATTTGACCAAAATCGATAATATTTTGTCGTTAAAATATAAAACTTGTTGCTCTTAATGTGAATTGAAAATAAACTACAAAGTATAAATTTCTTTTTATTTCACAATGGGGACAAGTGATAATAGCAACAATGGGATATTTGTTATTTACAAAGAATTAGTAATTCGATCCGATTTGTAGTAGCTGTTTGCCATGAGTGGGCCGAATAAAAAACTTTAGAAATAATGAAAAACACAGAAAAAGTGAATCGCTCAGCGGTTATATTCTTAAAATACTTGATCAATATTATTTGAACAAAGCCTGATTCTGATTTATAGTTTATTGTACACTTTCAAGGGCAACTGTTGTCTAAGGGCAGCAGCTTTCATATTTTAACGTCAAAATATAATCGATTTTTGTCAAATTTGACCAAAATCGATTACATTTTCACATCGAAAACGTAAATTCTAGTCCATTTAGCAAGTTTTTGTTCCAATGAATGAATTGTTTCTAATGATTCACTTTTGATTCAAATAAATTGTGCTTCGAATCGAATCGAATTGCTCAGCCCTATTTACGCATTGTTCTTGTTAGTCACGTTATGTGTCACTACGTGGCAAACGACGCAATAATATAGTTAGTTATCACAATATATGCGATAGCCAGGAAGACCGATAGTTGCACGTTGAAGATCGTAACCTTCATCAAAGCAGTTTAACATAAAATTTGACATAAACATGTTTTTTAAGTATGCGTCACTGTTGGAACGCTTCGTCGAAGCGCGGTCCATCTCTGGCGCATGCATAGTACAATAAAGTTTCTGATGCAGATAGCTTTCCTATCACAACTGGTGGGCAATCGGGAAAAATTACCTCTATTCATTCATGTTCTCAGCAAAGCAACATGGGGTTATTCATAACCAAAGAATTCGCAAAATAATCCAATTCCGAAGATCATTAAACTGAGTAAAACAAGAGCAAACAAAACAAAAATGGACAATGGTAAAATATAAACCGAAACTATTATTAGTGCTTATTATTTTCTGTTAGCATTCGTATCAGTATACCATAGTATTAAATATTCTACACGGACGCGACGCACCCACGCTTTGTTCGCATTCATCGTCGCACGTTAGTTTCTTTACAAACTTTTGTAGTAAGACACCTAGGGTAAAAAAAGTGATAAAAGTTTTTTATCACTGCAAAAAAAAAAAAAAAAATCGTTGAGTAAAACACAGCCAATGGAATTCGTATTACAATGATGTCAAAAGAATGTTTGGTCTGCAGTGGGCGCTTCAAGTGCAAAATTTACTGCTAATGTTTTACGCAGAGTAGCCAACACCGGTATGGCACGTTAAAATTTGTTTTTGATATCCAGCGTAAATGAACACACGAGTTGCGAGTCAAGTCGATGTCTTACAAAATTTAAATTTACAGTCTCGAGTCGAGTTCGGTCATAAATTTACGAGTCGCAGGTCGATTTTAAATCTATTCAAGAGTCATATGAGATTAATTTGCCACTTCTTACTTTAGAAGTCCCCCTTAGAATCACCATCTGATCATTATTGGGTAGACAAATACTGATTTCACGATGGGTTGCATTGCGTGTTTTATATCCTGCTGATAGGCAGGCGTCTGATTTTCTTTTCCGATGAATCATGCAACGATAGTTAACCTGATTTTTCAAAACGTGATTGCACATTTTTTCAATTCGAATACGAGTCCAGTTATTCAGCCGAAAGGACTCGAGTCAAGTCAAGTCATCCAAAAAAATGACTCTAGTCGAGTCAATCACCCTAGTCTTTTTAACACTGCTAACAAACCGTTTGTTTGATACAGATTGGCCTGTGTTATTCGCAAAGTTAGATACGAGATATACCGAAACCATTCCTTGAGTATGAAACTATATACAGCTCTAGATTCTAGATCTAGAGACGTAAATGTTAGACGAACAAAAATGAGAACCCACTAAGCTTTCATGTTAAAGTAAGCATGTAGGAATCTCAACTTGTCTCAGAAAATAAACGAACAAATTGATTTTACTGCTGTGCTTACAGCAATACGCTTCCATAGACCGTAAAAATCACAGCCTAACCGTAATAAAAATAGAAGGGGGGATTTCGTGCTTTGGTGTTCTGAGAAAAGAGGGATTTTGTCGGGGAGGTGGGCGTTTCCCGACAAATACTCGTGTTTTATTTGATGTCACTTTTTTTGATATTTAGTGGTAAATACATGCCAGAACCTATCAGCAAACGATGGTGATCCACCATATGTTGTTATTTCATTTTTCAAACAAATTGTACTCCCACCCCTGAACCACGTGATGCAATAGTTACTCATATCCAACGAAATATAAAAGAAAATAATCGCTTAGACAAAAGTCTGGAGAAAACCAAATCACTCGGGATTCGAATCTGATTCGTACAATCTTTTGAACTTTTGAACCAATCGTTAATCTCTCTCTAAATAATAATCCCCACTATTTACTATATTATCAAAATCTTGAAATCTATAGTTTGTATTCTTCTGGTAAAATTTGAAAATTCCAATTCATTTTTTAAGTTATTGTTTTATCTCAGTCTGAAAAACGTGATGGAAAAATCTTTTCTCAAGCAAGGGACACTGATGGATCGCGCCGTCTCCTGCAGATTATTCCGTTGATTTTAAAATTAGAGTATTTTATGACGTATATACAATATTGTCCTACACTAAAGGTATCATGACGACACAAAATTTTACATTTTTTAAAATCCCGAAACAAGATTTACAATTAGCTACTCAATTTAGGATCAGTCATATAGCTCAATTGGTAAAAACTTTAGAAATATCCATTTTCCAATCATAGATGAATTCAAGTTTACTACTTGAACAATCGCCTCACAACCGACTGTCTAATCCCCATACCATACTGGCTGTGGATTGCACTTCATCGATTGCGCGACGATTATGGCGTGCAGTACTTCACTTTAAACAATGCCTTGCAACATATTTTCGGTGTTAGGAACCCCAAATTTTTTTTTTTCACATTTTGAAATGTCAGACAACAGTAATAAGGAAAATTTTCACAGTAGGCTTGTAGGAATATCATTTATTGAATCTTTGTAGTAATCTTATCAGATATGAGAAAAATTAAATTAAATTACGTTGCTTGGAAGCGCTATCCATCAGTTTTTTAATCAGAATTGTTATTTGTGAGTCTTTTGCCATTTTTAAGATAATTCGAGGGAGTGTTTTAACATGAAATTATGAAAAATTTCCACAGGCAAATAGTAAACAGAACTATGACATCCGGATAAGAAGTATTCCATAAAGATGAAATGAATCGACAATAGCCTTCGATCGCCGCGATATTTTTTATTTTTCAGAGTTTCTTACCGAAAGTGTTATAAACAGACATTTTTACTGCTGTAATTGTCGCCAAATGACCGTGAAATCATTCTCACACTCCCTCGACGTGTGTTAGGTCAATTTAACATTTTTTCTTCGGTGAATGTCGGAGATCTTCCGTTTATACTGGATATTTCCGGATTGTGCCGTAAGGTGCGATCGACTCATACAGTGCGTAAAACACCCCAATAAATAAGGCAAAAAAAAATTTAACATATTGACAGCATAACGTACAAACTAGAATTTTGTGTTAATGCGTTTCTGAATGAATGAATTAAATAAATAAACAAAATGTGGAGAAATTGCATCTTGGATAGTATTTAAATCATCTACATTTCTAAGCATTAGAAAAATTATGATATGAATAAATCCACCCTGCGACAAATTTTGAAGTTGTAATTTAAAAAAGACTGTCACGTTAAAATCGTCACAATAAGTTGTATTGTTGCTATTTGGCTAACTGGAGTAAGTCCATGTGAAAAGCGCAATTCGGTGATTCGAAGCAAAAATTATTTGAATCAGTCAAGCACTGACCATAAGAACAGTAACTTTTAAAATAAAGGCACACTTCCCATTTTTTTCGAATAATACAAGCAAGAAATTTCATTATTTTGATGATAGGGTAAATATTATTGGTAAACACGAGAATATTTATAAGGAATTTCAGATTCGAAAAAATAATTTGGAGTAGTTAGGAAAAAGTCCCGATTTTACAACAGATTATTTAACTATTAACAGTGGTAAAAAATGTAAAATATTCAAGGAACAGTTAAATAGTGAATAATCGTAACAAGAATTAATGCAAACTGTTCATAATAAACAAAATTCAAAACAAAATATTTTGTTGAAAATTAATTGATAAATAATATTTCTCCGAATTTTTCACATTGATGGAACAATAAGACCAAAGTTATAATGCACAACATTTTGTATACATTCGATTGAAATTAATCAATCAATCAAATTAAAATAGTAAAGAGTACTTCTTCCCGTTCAAAAAAATTTCGTCCAACCATGTTTTTTTAAGTATGAGTCAATGATAAATCGTGTCGACAAGGCAAAGTACCCGTGTTTCTCGTGATTGATAAAATTAATTGTAAAATAGGTTTCGACGTTTTTTCAAAATTTTCAACACATCTTTATGCATATCTAGGTATTGTTGTAAAAAAAAAGATAGAATAATTCTAATAGCGGTACATCACATGCGTGTTTTAGTACCCAAGAGTAAAGATTGTTTAATTCGTGCATATACAAAATCCTTGATTAAACATATTACATGTTTTTAAAGTTGCAAAATGAAAAATAAAATCATGAAGAACTGCATGGTAAAATTAAAGCGGATTTGCATATATAAAAATATTACTATTCCAAAGTTTGATTGTCTTAAAATACTTCCAGAGTAATGTTGAGATTTTTCATTTGCTCATTTTAGGAAACTAGATTTCGGCTTCGTTGTTACTAAGTTGAGTAATTTCACCTGTTATGTCAAAAAAAAAGTATGATAATTTTGTCATGAGCTTCAAAATTTTCAGTTAATAACTAATTTAAGAATATTTTGTTCCGTCTGATCGCACAAGGTAAAAATGCAGTATACGAAATGCACATGTGCCAAAATTAGACAAGAATTTTGCAAGATTTCATAACTTTTATGCATTTCAAGAATATTCCTATTGTGTCGCGTATGTGAAGTTTTGTCTTGTTGGACCTTGAAAGCAAACCTTTTAGAATTTTTCGGCTATTTGGTGACTTTTTGTAATACATTTTTACCAAATTTCATGTGCCTGGTTGATAAATCAATACACAGCAATTTCGTTCTTATTACTTTGTGCTCAGCCTCAAACAACTAATGTGCGTTTCTGGTTTTGTAACCTAATATAGCATATTAAAACAGTTGGGAATGAGTTTCTAATCAAATAGAATCCTATTCGAAATTATTTGATTCGCCATTATGTTCTAGAGATTCGATTCGTAAAAAACAATTCGAAGCTTGCATACCTGAACAATAACTCTCAGAAATCCTATTTTGTGACGCATGAGTCACTGATGGTCCGCCACTAGGCGGCGCGATCCAACAGAGACCCAAGTTTAACATAGAATAAATGGACGCCTTTTACGGGGATGGCTATAAAAATAGATTTTTATATTTTGAAAAACCCAAACGCCACCATACAAAGAGAGATAAATATTTTTTCGCCTTAGTAAAAGCATAGTGTATCGACGAGTTTCACAATTCACCTTTGTTGCCCACAGTCGACCAGTAATATAGAGTATTTGTCATTAGGGTATACATATAATACGGTTTTTGATCGCTCTACAAAATATTTTTGATGAAACCGAAACGCCATAATACAAAGAAAGAAAACTATATAAATATATGTATTGCCCAATATGAAAATATTGCACGCCAAAGACTTTGAAATTTCTATTTCAAACAGCAGCGGACCGATAATGTCTATTGCAAATTACCAATCTGAAATCTTTTTGGTCAAGTATGAGTTACTGATGGACTGCGTCGCCATTTAATTTAGGTATAATAAGTAAATTAATTCAATATCAAACCAGGTAGAGCATTAAAACTAAACACAGAAACATTTATCTAATTTACCTGGTTTATAACCAAAGCAATACTTAGTCTTAGACATGAAACTAGGTTATCTAGTAATACTTTACCTAGTTTGGATAAGAATCAGGGTTGCCATCACTAGATTAAACCTTTACTCGTGTGCAAGCTTTACCCGATTGAAAGTTTTGCATTGCAAGAATTGAAGTGGGAGGCTACAAACTTACTTTGGACAATCACAGTTACTTCCACAATTCCCATCATATACATCACTACAACAAGGCTGTTTACTTTTGGCATCACACCAACTTCCAGCAGGAGCAGCCCGGGCCTTTCTTTTCGGTTTTGCTTGTACACTAGATATATATAAAATATACATATATAAAACACATATTTATATAAATGTAAGGTAGAGAATTATATTGTACTGGGTCAATTATACATTTCCGCGCGCAATATTCAGGCGGCATGATATGGTAGCTCCCCAGCTCTCTTTAAATATGTCATTCGGTCTCAACCAGCAATTTAATTTTGTCAAGCATGAGCCATAGATAGACGGCACCTTCTCGGTGCGGTCCATCATTGACCCATACTTGACATAAAAAGCTTGGAAAATTTTCTGTTTGGAAATGCATGTCTGTGTTAATATTAGTCCATCATTTGTACTCGATGAAGATGTGACTAAATAACTCAAACAAAATTCCCCTTTCTGGCCACAGATCAAATAGAAATAACTTTTTACTTTTTGTATCCACATTTTCCGTCGTCCGTCCACAATCGTGTATGTATTCCACGTTTTATCCGAAATTCAATCAAATTTTTATCCAGTTCTTCTTCTTGTTTTACCAATTCTTTATATTCAATGTCATTTTCATTGAGTTTGAAAATCCTTTTCTCCCAACGTCCGTTTGTCAGATTGTGTAGAATATTTTCACAAAAAGGATTGCGTTGTATTTCACTAACAAACGTTAAAACTAACGATCGCCAGAATTTTGAAAGTTTGCTTCACGATTTTAATATCTTGTCGACTAAAGTATAGCCTGGTGAGGACAATGCACACAATAGCAAAGCTAGCAAAGACTTTCGTGCGAAAAGACATCTTAACTATTTTGTATCTTCCGTCTAGTCCTTAACAATAATACAGATTAATCAATATTTCTTTGATATAATTAATTCTTGCTATAAGTAAAAAAAAAAATTAGTGGTGAAATCATTCTTCAAAATAGCAAAATTATTGGGGGTTCCGTTAAGCGTGCGAAAACACCATGAAAGCTATTAGGATCATAGCAATAAGTCCTGTAGGTGTCGCTGGGCAATTCGATTCCATGATTCGAATCGATTCGAAGCACGGTTAATTTGAAACAATCGTGAATCGTTAACAGGCAAAAAAACTTGTTAAGTGAACATTTATAACGACGAAATGAAATCGATTTTGATCAAATTTGACCAAAATCGATAATATTTTGTCGTTAAAATATAAAACTTGTTGCTCTTAATGTGAATTGAAAATAAACTACAAAGTATAAATTTCTTTATTTTCACAATGGGGACAAGTGATAATAGTAACAATGGGATATTTGTTATTTACAAAGAATTAGTAATTCGATCCGATTTGTAGTAGCTGTTTGCCATGAGTGGCCGAATAAAAAACTTTAGAAATAATGAAAAACACAGAAAAAGTGAATCGCTCAGCGGTTATATTCTTAAAATACTTGATCAATATTATTTGAACAAAGCCTGATTCTGATTTATAGTTTATTGTACACTTTCAAGGGCAACTGTTGTCTAAGGGCAGCAGCTTTCATATTTTAACGTCAAAATATAATCGATTTTTGTCAAATTTGACCAAAATCGATTACATTTTCACATCGAAAACGTAAATTCTAGTCCATTTAGCAAGTTTTTGTTCCAATGAATGAATTGTTTCTAATGATTCACTTTTGATTCAAATAAATTGTGCTTCGAATCGAATCGAATTGCTCAGCCCTATTTACGCATTGTTCTTGTTAGTCACGTTATGTGTCACTACGTGGCAAACGACGCAATAATATAGTTAGTTATCACAATATATGCGATAGCCAGGAAGACCGATAGTTGCACGTTGAAGATCGTAACCTTCATCAAAGCAGTTTAACATAAAATTTGACATAAACATGTTTTTTAAGTATGCGTCACTGTTGGAACGCTTCGTCGAAGCGCGGTCCATCTCTGGCGCATGCATAGTACAATAAAGTTTCTGATGCAGATAGCTTTCCTATCACAACTGGTGGGCAATCGGGAAAAATTACCTCTATTCATTCATGTTCTCAGCAAAGCAACATGGGGTTATTCATAACCAAAGAATTCGCAAAATAATCCAATTCCGAAGATCATTAAACTGAGTAAAACAAGAGCACACAAAACAAAAATGGTCAATGGCAAAATAAAAACCGAAACTATTATTAGTGCTTATTATTTTCTGTTATCATTCGTACCCAGTATAACATAGTATTAACTATTCTACACGGACGCGACGCACCCGCGCTTTGTTCGCATTCATCGTCGCACGTTAGTTTCTTTACAAACTTTTGTAGTAAGACACCTAGGGTAAAAAAAGTGATAAAAGTTTTTTTATCACTGCGAACAAAAAAAAATCGAGTAAAACACATCCAATGGAATTCGTATTACAATGATGTCAAAAGAATGTTTGGTCTGCAGTGGGCGCTTCAAGTGCAAAATTTACTGCTAATGTTTTACGCAGAGTAGCCAACACCGGTATGGCACGTTAAAATTTGTTTTTGATATCCAGCGTAAATGAACACACGAGTTGCGAGTCAAGTCGATGTCTTACAAAATTTAAATTTACAGTCTCGAGTCGAGTTCGGTCATAAATTTACGAGTCGCAGGTCGATTTTAAATCTATTCAAGAGTCATATGAGATTAATTTGCCACTTCTTACTTTAGAAGTCCCCCTTAGAATCACCATCTGATCATTATTGGGTAGACAAATACTGATTTCACAATGGGTTGCATTGCGTGTTTTATATCCTGCTGATAGGCAGGCGTCTGGTTTTCTTCTCCGATGAATCATGCAACAACAGTTGAACCTGATTTTTCAAAACCTGATTGCACATTTTTTCATCTCGAATACGATTCCAGTTATTCAGCTGAAAGGACTCGAGTCAAGTCAAGTCATTCAAAAAGGTAACTCTAGTCGAGTCAATGACTCGAGTCGCTTTAACACTGCTAACAAACCGTTTGTTTGATACAGATTGGCCTGTGTTATTCGCAAAGTTAGATACGAGATATACCGAAACCATTCCTTGAGTATGAAACTATATACAGCTCTAGATTCTAGACATCTCTAGACGTAAATGTTAGGCGAACAAAAATGAGCACCCACTAAGCTTGCATGTTAAAGTAAGCATGTAAGAATCTCACCTTATCTCACAAAATAAACGAACAAATTGATTTTACTGCTGTGCTTACAGCAATACGCTTCCATAGACCGTAAAAATCACAGCCCAACCGTAATAAAAATAGGAGGGATTTCGTGCTTTAGTGTTCTGTGAAAAGAGGGATTTTGTCGGGGAGGGGGGCGTTCCCCGACAAATACTCGTATTTTATTTGATGACACTTTCTTTTTGATATTTAGTGGTAAATACATGCCAGAACCTATCAGCAAACGATGATGATCGACCATATGTTGTTATTTCATTTTTCAAACAAATTGTACTCCCACCCCTGAACCACGTAATCCAATAGTAACTCATATCCAACGGAATATTAAAGAAAACAATCCCTTAGACAAAAGGCTGGAGAAAACCAAATCACTCGACTCGAATCTGATTCGTACAATCTTTTGAATCAATCACTAATCTCTCTCTAAATAAGAATCCCCACTTTTTACTATATTATCAAAATATTGACATTTATAGTTTGTATTTTTCTGGTAAAATTTGAGAATTCCAATTCATTTTATAAGTTATTGTTTTATCTCAGTCTGAAAAACGTGATGGAAAAATCTTTTCCCAAGCAAGGGACACTGAGGGATCGCGCCGTCTCCTGCAGATTATTCCGTTGATTTTTAAATTAGAGTATTTTATGACATAAATAAAATATTGTACTACACTAAAGATATCGTGACGGCACAAAATTATACATTTTTTAATATCCCGAAACAACATTTACAATTAGCTACTCAATTTAGGATCAGTCAAATAGATCAATCGGTAAAAACTTTAGGAATATGCTTCAAGCTATTCATTTCTAACGTCCTTGTTTTGAATTCCGGACAGGATGGCAATATACGAGTAGATTGCTGGATCAATTCGTTGTCGTGACAACTTCCCACATCAACTATGTTCTTTGCAAAAGAAAATAAATTTAAACGGTTAACTTCATCCCGACTTGGAACTGTTATCTGCGGAAGAAGTCGTTGTTCGCTATGTGGTTAAGGCGTATTTTCGGTTTTCTTCTCCTGCAGGATAAAAATGAAATCCCATCCTGTCCTAATTTCAGAATTCAGATCAGAATTCAAACTTGACAAAAATCGATTGTATTTTGTTGTTAAAAATGAATCTTCTAATTCATTTAGAAGTTTTTGTTCCCATGAACGATTCTCGACGGATTCGAAGCAATTGAGCTTCGAAGCGATTCGAATTGCCGAATTGTATTGGCCAGCCCTACCTACAGTAGATCAATAACCAATATTTAAGAAATCGAATTTACACCAATTTTCCAGTATATATTACCCTGCATTTTATTAACTTCTCAAACGGATTTTTCACCTCTGTATCGGACTATTTCGAATTATATTTAATAATTGTATATTAAATAATGCATATGTTGAATTGATTGGTTGCAAACCATTGAAGAATAAATTCAATAAGTTTCCATGTAGTTAGAAACCATGGACCAAACGGCTAGATGAAACAATATCACAAGTATCACCTGTTTCAAACTAATGACAGGACATGCGAGTATGGAAAAAGAAGGAATCATGTTTCGTTAACCCGCACTTAATCGAATCAACACAGTTTATATTTGCCATTACGATGGAGACCAGTTTATAAAAGCACAGGACAAGGATTACAGGTTGTTTTCAAACAATTCTTTTTTTGCAGTCGCAAGCTAAAAGTATGAGCGATTCCTAATTTAACAGCAGTTTTGATAGCCGTACTTGATAGCCGTGCTGTGTAAAAGAGATATTAATTTCAACGACAGATTATTATTATTTTCATAATTTTAATGGCGGATATTTACGTTTTTGTGTTTTCACTTATTATCCATCCCGAAGTATGGACTGGGCAAAGCCAAATCATTTGGAATTCGAATCTGATTCGGACAATTTTCTTAAAACGGATCAAATCACTAATCCATCATATGGGAGCCGATTGATCTAAAGACGCGAACATTGAGGGCCAACCTATATTCTGCTATTTTACTGAAAGAAGATTGGTGAATTGTAGAAGCGCAATATTTTTAGCCTTGAGCAGCACAGCATATGTCAGCTAGATGCAAATTGCTCAATTTCAAGGACCGCCAATATCAATAAACTCCCATAGGCAGTTAGGATTCAAAGCTATAAACTCTAGGCAAAAGACTTTGCAGTGTGAAATTTAGTGACTTTCACGAAGTAAAAATATTTGAAAATTTAGTCAGTTTTCTTGCTACAAAGGCTTGCTTGACAACTCATGTCTCAAACCACTGATGGATTACTAGATTGATCCAATTATAGAAGAATTCAAGTTTGCTTCTTGTGTTTTAGCTCCCTGTCGAAGGGCTAACACCGAATGAATTTTAAATCCATACTTTAGTGGTTATTGTTTGGCAATGTGTGTTTTAGCTCCCGCGTAGTGTCCTGCTTTCCGACGCTCTGATGGATGATAATAATCAAACCACCGAACAATCGCCTCACAACCGACTGTCTAATCCCCATACCATGCTGGCTGTGGATTGTACTTCATCAACTGCGCGATGATTATGGCGTGCAGTACTTAAATTTAAACAATGCCTTGCAACATTTTTTCGGTGTAAGGAATCCAAATATTTTTTTTCACATTTTGAAATGTCAGACAATAGTAATAAGGAATTTTCACAGTAGGCTGGTAGGAATATTATTTATTGAATCTTTGTAGTAATCCTACCAGATATGCAAAAATCTAACAATTCAAATAAAAAAAAGGGGAAATCGGGACATCACTGACACTAACAGACGATGTCAACTATGCTAAAATATAAAAAATTCTCACTCCGTGCTCTTAAGATACTTTACACTTCGATACGCTTAGGTATGAATAGCGCATTTCCTCTCTAAAAAATAGCACGATGTCAAAAGATACAAATTATAAATAGTGCACCAGAAATGCTCGCAAACTGATAAAAAAATTGAAGTCAAATAGCAATTTTTTATTTTTTTTGAAGTACGTTGCTTGGAAGCGCTATCCATCAGTTTTTCCATCATCCATTTCCATCCATCAGTTTTTTTAATCAGAATTGTTATTTGTAAGTTTTTTGCCATTTTTAAGATAATTCGAGGGAAGTCTTTAACATTAAATTATGAAAAATTTCCACAGGCAAATAGTAAACAGAACTATGACATCCGGATGAGAAGGATTCCGTAAAGATAAAATGAATCGACAATCGCCTTCCCCGCGATATTTCTTTTTCAGAGTTTCATACCGAAAGTGTTATAAACAGACATTTTTACTGCTGTAATTGTCGCCAAATGAGCGTGAAAATTTTCTCACACTCCCTCGACGTGTGTTAAGTCAATTTAACATTTTTTCTTCGATGAATGTCGGATATCTTCCGTTTATACTGGATATTTCCGGATTGTGCCGCTAAGGTGCGATCGACTCATACAGTGCGTAAAACACCCCAATAAATAAGGCAAAAACAATTTTAACATATTGACAGCATAACGTACAAACTAGAATTTTGTGTCAATGCGTGTCTGAATGAATGAATTAAATATATAGACAAAATGTGGAGAAATAGCATCTTGGATAGTATTTAAATCATCTACATTTCTAAGCATTAGAAAAATTATGGTATGAATAAATAGACCCTGAGACAAATTGTGAAGTTGTAATTTAAAAAATATTGTCACGTTAAAATCGTCACAATAAGTTGTATTGATGCTATTTGGCTACCTGGAGTAAGTTCGTGTGGGAAGCGCAATTCGGTGATTCGAAGCACAAATTATTCGAATCTGTCGAGCACGGACCATAAAAACAGTAACTTTGAAAATAAAGGCACACTTCCCATTTTTTTTTCGAAAAATACAAGCATGAAATTTCATTATTTTGATGATAGGGTAAATATTATTGGTAAAAACGAGAATATTTATAAAGAATTTCAGATTCGAAAAAATAATTTGGAGTAGTTTGGAAAAAGTCCCGATTTTACAACAAATTATTTTACTATACAGTGGAAGCGCAATTCAGTGATTCGAAACACAAATTATTCGAATCAGTCTAGCACTGGTCGTAAGAACAGTAACTTTAAAGATGAAGGCACACTTACCATTCTTTTTTTTTCGAAAAATACAAGCAAGAAATTTCATTATTTTGATGATAGGGCAAATATTAATGGTAAAAACGTGAATATTTTAAGAGAATTTCAGTTTCGAAAAAATAATTTGGAGTAGTTAGGAAAAAGTCCCGATTTTACAACAAATTATTTAACTATTAACAATGGTAAAATGTAAAATATTCAAGGAACAGTTAAATAGTGAATAATCATAACAAGAATTAATGCAAACTGTTAAAATTTAAAACAAAATATTTTGCTAAAAAATAATTGATAAATAACATTTCTCCGAATTTTTCACATTGATGGAACAATAAGACCAAAGTTAATAATATAATGCACAACACTTTGTGTACATCCTATTGAAATTAATCAATCAATCAAATTAAAATAGTAAAGAGTACTTCTTCCCGTTCAAAAAAATTTCGTCCAACCATGTTTTGTTAAGTAAGAGTCAATGATAAATCGTGCCGACAAGGCAAAGTACATGTGTTTCTCGTGATTGATAAAATTAATTTTAAAATAGGTTTCGACGTTTTTTCAAAATTTTCAACACATCTCTATGCATATCTAGATATTGTTGTAAAAAAAAATTGAGAAAAACTAAAAAATATATTCTGTAAGATTAGAATAATTCTAATAGCGGTACATCACATGCGTGTTTCAGTACCCAAAAGTAAAGATTGTTTAATTCGTGCATATACAAAATCCTTGATTAAACATATTACATTTTTTCAAAGTTGCAAAATGAAAAATAAAATTATGAAGAACTGCATGGTAAAATTAAAGCGCATTTGCATATATAAAAATATTACTATTCCAAAGTTTGATTGTCTTAAAATACTTCCAGAGTAATGTTAAGATTTTTTATTTGCTCATTTTAGGAAACTAGATTTCTGCTTCGTTGTTACTAAGTTGAGTAATTTCACCTGTTATATCAAAAAAAATGTATGATAATTTTGTCATGAGCTTTAAAATTTTCAGTTAATACCTAATTTAAGAATATTTTGTTCCGTCTGATCGCACAAGGTAAAAATGCAGTATACGAAATGCCCATGTGCCATAATTAGCAAGATGGATATCATCGAATCCTTACAATCTATTAAAGTATTTTAAAGCAGCGTCGAGGAGAAGTCCATTGCATGCTCAGCGAAAGAAAAAATTCACTACGGTATGCTTTAAAGAACAATCATGAAATGTAATCCAAATAATTCAGTAATAATTGCACTTTGACTATGTTTACTCCAAGACCATGGTGAGCACCATCATAGCTATGCACACCGGATGTAACTTTTGAAAAATCCAATACCGGAATATTATGTGCATCGCAGTAAACTTTCATTTCTTGTGAAAATTTTCCACATACAACGTTTCCATTTTGAGCATGATATGCCATCGGTTTCAATAAACCGTTCGTATCCGGGTACATAAACACAATGTGCGGCCATCGTTTTACTTTTTCAAACTTTTTGCCAGTACCATTTACGTTGCCAGATTTTTGATAGTATTTTTCCAAATAGTCTATTGCGGGATGAAGAAATTTTTGAATGGTCGTTTGTGATTTACAGCCATCATGTCCGCCTAAACCGAGCAGTATGACAGTGCCCTCTTTGTCAGTTAAACTTTTGACTAATTGCAAAAACTGATTAGCAAATCCATTGTTGTAAAACGAAGAAGTAACAACTGACGGAGTTCGTTCTCCACAGAACTGAGTTTCATTTACTAATTTATTTAGTAAATATCCACCATCCATCCTGCACTCGGTCCAATAAAACTGATCGAGCCCGACACAAAGTTCTTTAAATTTTTGATCGTATTTTTTCAATAGAAAACCGTATGTAGGATCCGAACGTAAGGTCAAAACAAAACCTCTAGACATCTTTCGTACAAATGAATCCCCTACAAAATGGATTTGACTGAAGCGGTTGACAACGTCACAAGATTGTACAGAAGTGTAGTTCCGTTGCCGACACGAAGAATCAAACGGAATCCAGTCACTGATTTCAGCATGATAAACCTTCCTTAAATCAGCGCATCTATAGTTATGCAAAAGGTAAAAACAATGGGATACAATAAGTCAATGTTACATCTATGGATGTAAGTTTTAGAATTTTGCATGATTTCGAAGTTTTATTCATTCCAAGAATATTCCTGTTGTGTCGCGTATGTGAAGTTCAGTCTTGACGGACCTTGAAAGCAAATCTTTTAGAATTTTTCGGCTATTTGGTGATTTTTTGTAATAAATTATTGCCAATTTTATTGTGCCGGTTGATAAATCAATACATTGCTCTTTCGTTCTTATTACTCTGTGCTCAGCTTTAAACAATAAATGTGCGTTTCTGGTTTTGTTAACAATTATGGCATATTAAAACAATTGGGAATGGGTTTTTATTGAAATAGAATCCTATTCGAAAAGATTCGATTCGTCATTATGTTCTAGAGATTCTGTTTTTTAAAAAAAAATTCGAAACTTGCATACCTGAACAATAACTCTCTGAAATCCTATTTTGTGACGCATGAGTCACTGATGGTCCGCAACAAGGCGGCGCGATCCAACAGAGACCCATGCTTAACACAGAATAAATTGATGCCTTTTACGGGAATAGTTATAATAATAGATCTTTATATTTTGAAAAACCCAAACGCCACAATACAAAGAAAGGTAAATATTTGTTCGCCCTAGTAAAACTATTGTGTATCGACGAGTTTCACAATTCATCTTTGTTGTCGACCAAAGTCCACCAGTAATATTGAGTGTTTGTCATTAGGGTATACATAGCTTTTGATCGATAATGCCAACGATCAGATATTTTCTTTCAAACACGTTTTGTTAAGTATGAGTCACAGGTGGATCGTGACGATTCTTTCTGACTAGAATTTTTTAATAGCTACTCGGAGTGTATCCCCTGACCAAGGCCCTATTCCGGAAGCCACTTATAGGCAGACAGGTTTGAAGTCATTGGAAATATATGACTATTCTGGTTCGGCTTAGCCTCAACCCTGGGTTGTGTGATGAGCATGGATTAGCCTTCAACCTTCGATCCAAAGTTATAACCATATTGCCCTTGCCCTACAAAATATTTATGATAAAACCGAAACGCCATATTACAAAGAAAGAAAACTATATAAATATTTGTATTCCCCAATATGAAAATATTGCACGCCGACGACTTTTGAAATTTCCCTTTTAAACAGCAGTGGACCGATAATGTCTATTGCATCTAACCAATCTGAAATCTTTTTGGTCAAGTATGAGTTACTGATGAACTGCGTCGCCAATTAATTTAGGTATGATAAGTAAATTAATTCAATATCAAACCAGGTAGAGTATTAAAACTAACACAGAAATATTTATCTAATTTACCTGGTTTATAACCAAAGCAATACTTAGTTTGGGACATGAAACTAGGTTATCTAGTAATACTTTACCTAGTTTGGATAAGAATCAGGGTTATCATCCCTAGATTACACCCTCATTCGTGTGTAAGCTTTACCCGATTGAAAGTTTTGCATTGCATGAATTGAAGCGGAAAGCTACAAACTTACTTTGGACAATCGCAGTTACTTCCACAATTCCCATCATATACATCACTACAACAAGGCTGTTCACTTTTGGCATCACACCAACTTCCAGCAGGAGCAGCCCAGGCGTTTCCTTTCGGTTTTGCTTGTACACTAGATATATAAAATATACATATATATAAAACACATATTTATATAAATGTAAGGTAGAGGATTATATTTTACTGGGTCAATTATACATTTCGGTGCGAAAAATTCAACCGGTCATGATATGATAGCTCCCCAGCTCTCTTTTAATATGCCATTCGGTCTCAACCAGCAATTTAGTTTTGTCAAGCATGAGCCATAGATAGACCGCACCTTCTCGGTGCAGTCCAACATTGACCCATACTTGACAAAAAAACTTGGCCAATTTCCGACTGGAAATGCATATCTGTGTTTATATTAGTACGTCATTTGTACTCGATGAAGATATGACTCAGTAACTCAGGCTTGACAAAAAATATTTAACAAAATTTCCCTTCTCGGCCGCAGATCAGACAAAAAGAACTTTTTACTTTCTGTATCCACATTTTCCGTCGTCCCTCCACAATCGTGTATGTATTCCACGTTTTATTCGAAATTCAGTCAAATGTTTATCCAGTTCTTCTTCTTGTTTCACCAATTCTTTATATTCAATGTCATTTTCATTGAGTTTGAAAACCTTTTTCTCCCAACGACCGTTTGTCAGATTGTGTAGAATATTTTCACACAAAGGATTGCTTTGTATTTCACTAACATCCGTTACAACTAAAGGTCGCCAGAATTTTGGACGTTGATCCACGACTTTAATATCTTGTCGACTGGAGTATAGCATGGAGAGGACAATACACACAATAGCAAAGCTAGCAAGGACTTTTGTGCGAAAAGACATCTTAACTTTTGTGAACCTTTCGTCTTGTGCTTAACAATAATACAGATCAATATTTCTTTGTCATAATTAATTCTTTCTATAAGTAAAAACAAATTTGAGGTGAAATTATTCCACAAAAAGCAAACTTCTTGTGGGGTTAACTGAGCATCAGAAAACACCACGAGGAAGCTATTATGATCATAGCAATAAGTCCCGTACGTAGGGATGGGCAATTCGATTCGATTAATTCGAAACAATCGTGAATCGTCCATAGGCAAAAAGTTTTTAAGTGAAGATTTCTAACGACGAAAAGCAATCGATTTTGATCAAATTTGACTAAAATCGATTATATTTCGTCGTTAAATATAAAAATCGTTGCTCTTACTGTAAATTGAAAATAAACTACCAACTATAAATATTTTTTTATTTTCACAATGGGGAAATTTACAATAGTAAAAATGGGATATTCGTTATTTACAAAGAATTAGTGATTCGATTCGATCCAAAAAAATTATTCGAATCAGATTCGAATTCTATAGATTCGGAGATTCGGTTTTACCCAGCCCTAATTATAGGTACCGTCTTTAGTACAGTCCTACATATTACCTGTTTGTCGTAAGAGGCGACTGAAAGAAAACAAAGTGGTAAATATTTATATTATCGCCCAGGACAGATATCACTCACTGCACTCACTGGCTTTTGTAGTAGCTATTTGCCATATAAGTGGTCGTATAACAAACTATTGAAATAATAAATAAAAAAACACTGAAAAAGTGAATTGCTCAGAGGTTATATTCTTGAAATATTTAATCAATATTATTTGAACAAAGCCTGAGTCTGCTGAATTCAGATCAGAAAATTTTCGAATTTCTGAAAAATCTTGTATATATGAGACAATTTTCTAACGTTTTGCACCAACAATTTATTTAAGAAATTAGTCAGTAATTTTATCACAACAACTTCCCCAAAAATTATGAACTCGATACCTTCAAAAGTTAAGTCACGACAAAAAATGGGAATCAAATATTCTTCCTATATTACTTGATATTTTTTCAATATTATCTCGTGTGACAGAATGATTTTTGTCAATCCACTAATAAAGAGGGAATAATCCAACTAAATATTCATGTGTGTGTTGAAATACTATAATATAGATCTTCGCTCTATCTGATCTGTCTACTAATATGGTCTCAGTTAACAAAAGTGAACATCCATATTTAAGGGGCAAAAGTTAGTTCCTGGTTCTTATTGTCAGGCACTACGACCTTTGAACCTGAACTGCCGTAGTCATAGGGAAGACCTCTAACAATATGTGGTCACTCCAACATAAATTTGTGCTAATCACGGGTGGGAGGAGTGCCTAAAAGCAATGAACTAACGACAACTTATATCGCCAAGAGCCAGTTATTGCAAGCAACAAAATGTAGTAACAGTAACTGAATTATACAAGCGGTATCTACTCCTACGCCTATTTTCTTTAAGCAGAACGTGGTCAATTAATCAAACTGGATGGATAGTTAGGTACCTGTAGTAAATTTACAAAGAAAATTAGAGGAAGATTTGTATTTCCTCATAGTTTGCCAACATCTGTGTTCAAAACGATTTATCTAATAACATGTAATAAGTTACAAACAATACCTCAGCCACTTTTTTTAGTGAATCACCCTGAACTACCTAATAAGACGGTATGATACCTAGATCTGCCCGGGGCAGATAACATTTACTACATTATGCCATAACGTTTCTGCCTGGAATACTTTCGATCAAATTGCAGTTATTGGCATTATTTTATGTAACTATTTGTCATATTAGTGGGCGTTATAGCAGGTTTCTTTTAAGAATTCAGTAAAAAAGTTAGTAATTTTAATAAAATATATTCTCCGCCATACCAATCAGGGGAATTGTGGGGAATTTTGAGATGACGTGATGATGTAAAATGTCCACATGTTACACCGTCTCATCACCTTACCAACTTTATCTGAGAGGGGGTTGATTATTTTGTGGGCTGTAATGTGACGGTATCGTGACATCACTTTACCAAACCTATGAGTATTCTATGACTGGTGGTAGACAGGCGTCGTACTTAAGCTCATTTCAGCATATGTAAAGCGTAGAGATGATCCAAAATGAGCGTACTTTTTGATCAATATATTGCAAAAGTGTTTGTAAAAAAAAAAACAAATACAAAAAAATTGCCATTGTTGTGATTGAAAGCTTTGAACGATGTTTCCGCCTATATGAAAGTCGAAAGGGAACCTCTGCCACCTTTGATAAAGGCGCAGGAAGGGCGTCTCTGTTACTCTCATGCATTTGAGTATAACATATGAATTGTGCCGACGAAATAAGTCTCTATAACACTCAGGAAATATTTATCAAAATATGGTTTGGTAAACGGGAGTCACTGATGGATCGCAACGCTTAGGCGCGAGCTATCTGTGAGTCATGTTTGACGAAAGAAAGAATTGGAACCAAGTTAAACGACTTGCTCTTGAGCCCATGCACTCAGTTGATACAATTAAAAAGAGGACATCAATAGACATAGTTTGCAAATATAAATCTGTAAAGTTTCCCATAGCCTTGGCAGTTTTCTTTTATATTATTACTTAGTGTAAGTTGAAATTATTTCACTTGATATGATATTGTATGAAACATATTTTATCTCATCGCGATCTGTCGCAGTCGTTTACCGCGTAAATAGCTATAATGGATAATAATCATTCTCCAATACTATGATACAGTATGGCAGTATTTTTTATATTGCTCAGTAAGAAACTGATAATTTGAACAAATTATGGTCACTTAGTGGAATCAAGGGGGCATTGAAAATGAGCAAAACGGAGCATAACATTATCTTTTAAAAACCAAATAGCATATTGTAACAACGGAAATAGCAGGTCAGACTTGACTCATGTTACAATCAGGACTCATCTCACCTTCACTGCGCGTAATGCAGAAAATTAGCTTATATAAATATATTTTTTATTGTTCGAAATTACCGCTATGCAAGGTCTGCACGCGGTCGCATGAGACACAGATGGACCGCTCCTGGTCAGCGCGACACGTCGGTTAGTCGGCGCGATCTATCAATGACCCATATTTGACAAAACATAATTAGACCACATATTTCTGACCGAGAGCTAACAGCAACTTATATGACGTAGCTACATAAAAGGCTGTTATAGTTTTCAACGTTAGGCTACTAGACCAACCGAACACTGATTTTTGTACTCAAGAGATTTCGATTTTAACCCTCAACATAAGTTACCCAACGTCCAGATTCATCAGTCGCCCTCACTTTTGGAATATTTATTCCGTGTCCAAATCAAAAATCAATCAATGCCCAGAATTTTGGTAAAAAATAACCAAAATCCGTTGAGTGGTATCTCTGTTATCGCCAATTCAAAGTTGAGGTTAATATGGATCCCTAGAGAAAACGGGAAAGTTGAAGGTATAGGTTTCCAGGGAGGAACAGGTAATGATAATATTGTTATGAAGTATAAAGGTATATGTTATTTCATACGTAATGTATAGTACAGTAGCCTATCTTATACCGAATGTTGGAGTTCACACTGGCCTATCCGCATCACACAGACGATAGGTTACAGAATGCAGGAAAAAATAATAGGTAAATAGCAAATATAGCTACATATGAACATGGCTGGAGGATGATAACGCAAGTCGGACAACAGCCGAACGTTGAATACCGAAAACAAACTTCAGCGCGTTCTACGGGTAAGCTACTTCAGGTGTTGCCATAATATTATTTCGGCCATTGTCTCGGCAAAATTTCGTTGACAACCGGCGAGATGGTTTCCCTCTTAACTGATAAAGTATCTTATCGGTGGAACACAGTAGGTACACTCAAAGAAAATGTGGTTATTCATTAACTATTCTTCGTCTCACTATTTCAGTCACACTTTTGAAATACTAAATAATACACTTGCACAAATACATACTCCCAACGTAAAAGTCCTTCAATTCATACCGCAGTAAAAAGATCGATCCTTGAAGTTAAATCATTGAACCAGATAATTTCGGGAAGTCTAAAACAAGAATGTCCCAAACATGCCATAACAAATAGGCAGCATCTCGCAGTAGCGTCACGATAAAACACACATTCTTGTATGGTTGTCATAGTTTAATCAGGTAAAAAGTGGTTCCGTGTCTCAAAATAATTTTTGGGCATGGTGGCTTTGTACATTATTTAAAAATGCGAATATTTAGTCAGTGTGTTAATGAATTGAGATGTGGGTCGTGTTTTTGGTATCAGGAGGGTTTATTCAAAGCTTTCTGTGGAACCTGTGGGCTAGTACTGAAGAATTCACTAGTATTGGTATTAGCACATACAAGCATAACCCACAGATAGACTTCTCACTCGAAAATTATTTTAGTATTTAGAAACCTGCAACTTTCAAACAATTCTTTTATAAATTTAATATCACACAACATAATTTCGAATCATCTTTTTCGAATCTAATTTCAATTGAAAAAGAGGAAGATTTAATACATAGCATTTTTTTCTTTTAAGAAGGTTGAAATTCTTCAAATGCATGTTAGGCAGTGTTAATAATTTCAAAGGCAATTTGATAATCCTACTTCACCAGCGTGGTAAAATGCTTCAGTCTCAACTTAAGAAAATTTCACTTTTATAAATATAAATAAACTAGGCAAAATTTTCGCGCGTCTTTGGCGCGCAGACCTATATATTTGTATGGTTTTTACAACAAAATATCGAATTTTCTCAGACAGAATTTTCGCTATAACAATTTTGCGAGATTTGGCATTTTCCGACGTCAATGTACACTATATTGCATTCACATTGCAATATTAAAATGTTTTTTTGAGTGATGATACACTGCTGTGAAATAGCACTAAATACACTTAAACACATATATTGAAACATGTTCAGCTATATTGAACATGTAACCCAGCATGACTGAAAAAATTTGTAGAACAAGGGAAGACTGCGCTGACAAAGGACAAATAGTAGAACTAATAGTAGCGTCCCGCGTGGTAATATTTTTCAAACCATAAGAATCGCTATTTTTGTCAGTGGCCTCTAAGGCATGACCTTGATCAGGGTGATGATAAAAATGGCAATAAAAATATATTCAGAGGACGCAATCTTTTGAACCCAAATTAGACTTTCTGATTGCACAAACTCTTTTCTGAAGCATGATGCACTCAACAAATACTGATGAATGTACTACTGGCGAAGTTTGTTATTCACTAAAACAAACTAACTACAAAAAATGTTAATAATTTTGCATACGAAATATTAAAAACTGAATGAAGATTTTACTCAGCCATTAACTTAAAATTTGCTAAATATGTTACCTCGGCATATATTGATTAGCCTAGCAAGCAATATTTGACAAAATTTTTTGATGTTGAAATATCAATTCATTAAACGATAATATCAAGGAATGCAAGGTCATTTCCAAATTGGAAACAATATGTTGGTTCAAAATCCACACCGCAATCCTTAAATTTTAAAATAAGACATACTATCTCGCCGTGACATTTAAATGAAAGCATTATCGTTATTAACTAGAATCAAACTTATATAATATGCCTTTCTTTTTTGGTATCCTCATTTTGTCTTGCTGATGAATGGCTTAATGGGTAATGAAACGGCCAATACCCTGGCAGGTCACAGTATTGATCCTTTGAAATTAAAAGCTTTCTCGACACATTGAATACCGAAATACCATATTTTTAGATTTTCCGTACGTATTGATTTATTCCGTTGATTGAGTATGTTTATACATTATACCGTCACCAGTTTAGAGATCATTCGCTAATCGATTTACTCAATCGCATATAAGCAGACATCTCGGTTAAACTCCTGTCCCGGAATACTGATCCTTATACAGGATTTTTGATCTTTATTCAGGATTTTTCCTTGACCTGGCTGTTGTATTCCTTATTATTCAACTATTCATCCTCAGACCTATTCCCGGTATATTTAATGAAATGCGTATTATTCACGCTGATGTGGAGTGGCACATTTGTCTAATGGTCATATCAGATGAAATCAAACAATGTAGAAGAATCTGATATGAGCATTAGACACATATACCACCTTTATTTTTAAAACACTGTCTTTCTAAAACACTGTCGATTCACCACAACCTATTACCAAAACGACTATTGGCAACGTCCATATACGTTTTATGTTTACTTTCGTTGTTGAGCAAACAATCCAGTGCTTTTTTATATAAGATCTCACTTTATGGTCAACGAGTCAGTTAAAATTGGTTCATGCGCTATTGTCCGTTTGAAGTTGTAAAAAATGTTACGATAATAACATGTAGTATGAAGTTGTTTTAAACTGGAGACATAAAATACGTTGGCTCAAAATGTACACTCGCACCCTGAATGTTGAAATGTAAAATTTATCTTACTGTGAAATAATAAATAAAAATAGTATAAGTTATAAATGGATATCAAAGCTTTTGCTTGCTGCTTGCTTCCTTGCTGCTGGAGGACTTGCTTTCTTGCTGCTGAACATGACCCTGTACGAGCGACCACTTATAGATGGACAGGGTTAGAGTTGATGGAAAGATATATAATCTCTTCTTTTCGTCTTAGCCTCCATGGGCTAAGTGGTTTCCATGGATTAACGAGCCGGACTCGAACCTGAGATATCCAACATGCATTGCCTACATGTTAACCACTAGGCCATCAACTGCACTACAACTGCTACTATAAGCAGTTTATTTTTGCATGAAATGTTTTCTGATTCGGGTTCACTTGCCTTTATTTTATGTATGTATTTGTCGTTGGTATATCCCGATGGAATATCAATATAATAACTTTTTTTAACGTAATAAGCACAAAGTTTTTTCAAAGTACCGAATCCACGACTTAAAGTACAATGTAACAAAATTGCAGTAAATTACGGCTCTTTTACAGTAATATTACATGGTGATACCAAAATAAAGCGAAAAAATCGAAATTTTTGGTCAATTATGGACTGTTGATGGAACGCACTGCTAAGATCTCTTTTTACATAGATATACTCAAGCATATATATGTGTACAACGCATATTGAACTCTTTACCGTTATAAGCTACTTGAATAAGACTGTTATGAACTATTATGGTCAACTCTTTGTCCTCGTTTCTATTCTTGTTCAATTTAGTCAAATGTCCGAACAGCTGACGAAATCTGTCTAGGGAGAGCCGATTACTACTGAACGGGATGCTCTTCGACTGGCTCACATTTTCTCTTTTTTCAATGGCAATATCACCAGTAACGCACATTAGTGATGAAAACCTATTTATTTCTTAAACTAGTTGAATTAAAACGAAATTAACGAATCCCAAAACTGCGTAAGATATTAATCAAGATAAGATCAATAGGTAATGTGATACTTAGATTAAAAACCAGGTAAACTAGGTAATTGTCGTTTGGCTGCATTTGAGGCATTTTTTAAAAGATTTTGAGGTTGAAACTCATCAAAATAATTTATTTTGAAAGCCATTTTTATTGAAATTGTAATACCTAGAATACAAGGTACTTTTTCCAATCAATTGAGCAATAATTGAATGTAATACAGTAATTAAATACGTCAATAAATACAGTAATAAACCAAAGAAAGGTCAAGCAGTTGTACAAAACCTCTTGCGAAGTTTAAAAACGTGCAGTATGTAAACGCGCCACCTTGCTCTAAAAATAAAAATTAACCTATACAAAAACATCAAAGAAAAGGAGGATATAAATGTTATAGCAATAGCAATTACATAGACAGTCATATTGGTTACGATCCAAGAACAACAACAAAACCTATTTTACACTGGACAATAGCATTTGCGAGCCAAGTGTGAGTCACACATGGACCGCGCAAAGGTAGCGCGATCCATCTGTGGTGCACACTCGGAAATAACAAAAGATAAGTTTACCTAGAAAATTTACTGGGTAAAATATGAAGCGATCAAACTAGATACACCAATGCACGCACGTACATTCTTAATTTCAAATTGCGATCCTTGAAAAATTATGTTCTGCCGGGCATGATCTACAGATAGCACCAGAAAATTTTTTTGAGTGCACAATAATTTTTTTGTCAACATTCAAATGTGACAATTGTCCCCAGGTCTACATTGGCGGAACAAAACGAAGCCTAGACTCTCAGTTTTGATACGTGTTCAGTTTATTTGATTCGAAAACTCATTTCTGAATTTGATATGTATAAAAAACGTTGCTTCATTCACCTGTTCTATTTTGTTAAGTCTGAGACACAGGTGGGCCACCGCACCTCCTCTATCAACTGCGTCAAGGTAGTATCCCGTAGTTTCCAAAACCATGCTTCTCTGCTTCGAATTTTTTTTTTTATAGCCACTGTTCTATTTTGTTAAGTCTGAGACACAGGTGGGCCACCGCACCTCCTCTATCAACTGCGTCAAGGTAGTATCCCGTAGTTTCCAAAACCATGCTTCTCTGCTTCGAATTTTTTTTTTTTTTTATAGCCACTTCTTTGAGTGGGTCACCCTGTCCAAGGCCCTGTGACAGCGGCCACTTATAAGCGGACAGGGTTACAATTACTGGAAAGATAAGATCTTTTCCTGCTCGGCTTAGCCTACCCAAGTTATTACACCCTGGGTTGAGTGGTGGGCATGGATAAGCGAGCCGGACTCGCCGGGGCTCGAACCCGAGGTCTTCAACCTGCGATGCCAACATGTTTAACCACTAGCCCATCGCGCCCACCAACTGGAGTAAGGTTGTGAACAGTTGTGTACTTTTAACCGAATGCTAAATAAATATTGCGGCATCTCTGGTGGATAAATATTTTATTGAAAATTTCGCAGGACTGTTTTACTAGCAATATGATCAATTCATACATCTAGTAGTGAACCCGTGTCACTGAAGCAAAACCTTTTTGGGCGTAATTTCCTTCTCATATCGCATTTTCCGTGGCATATTGAGTGCATTTGAACACAGATTTTACGCATAAGGCAAAACCGAATCATTTGTAATTCGAATTTGGTTCGCATAATTGTTTCGAATCGGTTCGCATCAATAATTCCATGTAATAACAAATATCTCATTTTTTACTCATTTATCTTATTTCACTGCATGGCAAACGCAGTTTATCGCAATATATGCGATAGCCAGGAAGACCGATAGTTGCACGTTAAGGGCGCACCCTTCATCAAAGCAGTTTGTGGAAAGCTGAATCATTAGGAAATAGAATGATGATCCAAGTCAAAATATTTAACATGAACATGTTTTCCCAAGTATGGGTCACTGATGGAACGAGCCGTCAAAGCGCGGTCCATCTCTGGCGCATGCTTAGCAAAATTAAGTTTCTGATCATGATAGCTTTCCTATAAGTTTATAAACGAGCACCTATTCGTTTATTAACCCTATTCATTCATGTTCTCAGCAAAGCAACAGGGGCTTAGTCACAACAAAAAAATTCGCAAAATAATCCACTTCCGAAGATAATTAAACTGAATAAACCACGAGCAAACAAAACAAAAACGGACAATGGCAAAATATAAACCTAAACTATTATTATTTTCTGTTTTCATTCGTACCCAGTATACCATCGTATTAAATATTCCACACGGACGCGACGCACCCACGCTTTGTTCACATTCATCGTCGCACGTTATTTTCTTTACAAACTTTTGTAGTAGGAGATCTAGGGTCAATAAAAAGTGATAAAAGTTCTTTTTTATCACCGCGAACAAAAAAAAATTCGTTGAGTAAACAAACACAACCAATGGAATTCTCATTCTAATGATAGCAAAAGAAAATTTGGTCTACAGTGGGCGCTGCAAGTGCAAAATTTGCTGCAAATGACACGGTAAAATTTGTTTTTGATATTCAGCGTTGACCTGTTGTAGGCCTTGCAGCTTGCAGCCTTGCTGTATCATCATGCAGGGGGGGGGATGGGGGGTGTTCCCCGACGAATACTCACGTTTTATTTGATGACACTTTCCTTTGATATTTAGTCGTAAATACATGCCAAAATGATGGTGATCGATCTTATGTTGTTATTTAATTTTTCTAACAAATTGCACTACCAACACTGAACCACGTGATCCACCAGTAACTCATATCCAGCGAAATATAAAAAAATAATCTCTCAGACATAAGGCTGAAGAAAACCAAATCACTTTGGATTCAAATCGATACGTGCAATCTTTTCAAGCAATCGCTAATCCCTCTCTAAATAAGAATCCCCACTCTTTACTATATTATCAAAATATTGAAATTCATAGTTTGTATTTTTCTGGTAAAATTTGAGAATTCCAATTCATTTTACAAATTATTGTTTTATCTCAATCTGAAAAACGTGATGGAAAAATCTTTTCTCAAGCACCGTACACTGATGGATCGCGCCGACTTCTGCGATATATTCTGTTGATTTTAAAATTAAAGTATTTTATGACATAAATACAGCATTGTGCTACACTACAGATATCATGACCGCACACAAGTATGACTTCTACATTTATTAATATCCCGAAACAAGATTTACAACTAGCTACTAGATTTAGGATCAGTCATATAGCTCAATCTGAAAAAACTTTAGGTCAAAGCTACTTTATGCTCAAAGCTACTCAAACTTGAAACTTGAAAAAAATTGATTGCATTTTGTTGTTGAAAATGAAACTTCTAATTCATTTAGAAGTTTTTGTTCCCATGAACGATTCGCGACAGATTCGAAGCAATTGAGCTTCGAAGCGATTCGAATTGCCGAATCGCATTGACCAGCCCTACCTACAGTAGATCAATAAACCATAATTAAGAAATCGAATTTACACCATTTTCCCAGTATATTTTACCCTACATTTTATTAACTTCTCAAACCGATTCTTCTCCTCTGTATCGGACTATTTCGAATTATATTTTTTTTTTTGTTATTTACACTATATTCTATTTTTTATTTTGCCAAGAATTGAAATAAAAAATATATTAAATATTGCATATGTTGGATTATTTGGTTGTAAAGCGTTGAAGAATAAATTTAATTTCCAGATAGTTAGAAACCACGAACCAAATGGCTAGATGAAACAATATCACAAGTATCACCGGTTTCAAACTAATGACAGGACATGCGCATATGGAAAAAGAAGGGATCATGTTTCGTTAACCCGCACTTAATCGAATCAAAACAGTTTATATTTACCATTACGATGGCGACCAGTTTATAAAAGCACGGGACAAGCATTACAGTTTGATTTCGAACAATTTTTTTTTTCAGTCGCAAGCTGAAAGTATGAGAGATTCCTAATTTAACAATAGTTTTGATAGCCGTACTAAGCGCAGCGTAAAAGAGATATTAATTTCAACGACAGATTATTATTATTTTCATAATTTTAATGGCGGATATTTACGTTTTTGTGTGTTTCACTTATTATCCATCCCGAAGTATGGACTGGGCAAAGCCAAATCATTTGGAATTCGAATCTGATTCGGACAATTTTCTTGAAACGGATCAAATCACTAATCCATCATATGGGAGCCAATTAATTTAAAGACGCGAACATTGAGGGACAACCTAATTCTGCTGTTTTACTGAAAGAAGATCGGTGAATTGTAGAAGCGCAATATTTCTAGCCTTGAGCAGCACAGCATATGTCAGCTGGACGCAAATTGCTCAATTTCAAGGACCGCCGATATCAATAAACTCCCATAGGCAGTTAGGATTCAAAGCTATAAACTCTAGGCAAAAGACTTTGCAGCGCGAAGTTTATTGACTTTCACGAAGTAAAAATAATTTAAAATTCAGTCAGTTTTCTTGCTACAAAGGCTTGCTTGACAACTCATGTCTCAAACCACTGATGGATTACTAGATTGATCCAATCATAGATGAATTCAAGTTTGCCACTTGTGTTTTAGCTCCCTGTCGAAGGGCTAATACCCAACGAATTTTGGACCCATACTTTAGTAGTTATTGTTTGGCGATGTGTGTTTTAGTGTCCCGCTTGCCGACGCTCTGATGGATGATAATTATTAAACCACCGAACAATTGCCTCACAACCGATTGTCTAATTCCCATACCCTACTGCGATTGCGCGATGATTATGGCGTGCAGTGCTTAACTTTAAACAATGCCTTGCAACACTTTCTCGGTGCAAGGAACCCAAATATTTTTTTTCATATTTGGATTGTCAGATAACAGTAATAGGGAATTCACACTGTAGGCTTGCAGGAATATTATTTATTGAATCTTTGTAGCAATCTTACCAGATATGCAAACATCTAATAATTTAAATAAAAAAGGGGGAGATCGGGATATCACTGAACCTTACAGCAATGTCAACCATGTTAAAATATAGAACATTCACCCTCCGTGCTCTTAAGGTATTTTAAACTACGATACGCTTAGGTATGAATAGCACATTTCCCCTCTGAAAATAGCGCAATGTGAAAAGATACAAATTATAAATAGTGCAACAGAAACGCTCGCAAACTGATAAAAAAAGTAAACTGAAATAGAATTTTTTTTTGAAGTACGTTGTTTGGAAGCGCTATCCATTAGTTTTTTTTAATCAGAAATGTTATTTGGGAGATTTTTTCCATTTTAAGATAATTTGAGGGAGTGCTTTAACAGGAAGTTATCAAAAATTTCCACGCGCAAATAGTAAACAGAACTATAACATCCGGATGAGAAGAATTTCATAAAGCTAAAAAACGTCAATAAGGTAGAATTATTTCTTATACAGCTATAGTGAAATTAATAAATGATTTCTGGGTCGAGGAACAGTGACATTTCATTGTTGTGCACTGAAATAGAATATGAGAACTATCGAATCAATAAATGCGGCTTGGCATAAAACAGCCTTTAACATACAGGGATGGGAGTCTGCCATTAAAATTAGCTTGTCTTGAATTGACTCGAAACAAAAACGTCACTTTTCAGCGGCCTTCGCCGCGATATATCCTTTTCAGAGTTTCAAACCGAAAGTCTTATAAACTGGCATTTTTATTGCTGTAATTGTCGTCAAATGGCCGTGAAGAATTTCTCTCACTCCCTCGACGTGTGTTAAGTCAATTTCGCATTTTATCTTCAGTCAATATCGGAGATCTTCCGTTTATACTGAATATTTCCGAATTGTACCGCTAAGGTGCGAACGACTTGTTCAGTACAAATTGAGACGAATTGTGAAGTTGTAATTTAAAAAAGATTGTCACGTTAAAATCGTCACAATAAGTTGTATTGATGCTATTTGACTGGCGTTAGTCCATGTGGGAAGTGCAATTCGTTGATTCGAAGCAAAAATTATTCGAATCAGTCGAGCACTGACCATAAGAACAGTAACTTTTATATTTAAAGGCACACTTCCCATTTTTTCGAAAAATACAAGCAAGAAATTCGATTATTTTGATGATAGGTTAAATATTAATGGTAAAAACGAGAATATTTATAAAGAATTTCAGATTCGAAAAAACAATTTGGAGTAGTTTGGAAAAAGTCCCGATTTTACAACAGAATATTTAGCTATACAGTGGTAAAATGTACAATACTCAAGGAACAATTAAATAGTAAATAATCATTACAAGAATTAATGCAAAATATTTATAAAAAAATTCAAAACAAAATATTTTTTTAAAAAATAAATGATAAATAATATTTCTCCAAATTGACCGCCACATTGACGGAACAATAAGACCAAAGTTATAATGCACAACATTTTGTGTACATTCTATTGAAATTAATCAATCAATCAAATTAAAATAGTAAAGAGTATAGCCATTAATTCAAACAAATTTCATCCAACCATGTTTTGTTAAGTATGAGTCAATGACAAATCGTGCCGACGTGGCACAGTACATCTGTGACTCATGATTGACAAAATTATTTTTGATAGAGGTTTTGACTTATGTGCAAAATTTTGAAAAATTGTCAACACGTCGCTATGCATATCTAGATATTGTTGTAAAAAAAATAGAAAAATTAAAAATTGAATTTTGTAAAATTAGAATAATCCTGATAGCTGTAAATCACATGTGTGTTTTAGTACCCACGAGTAAAGATTGTTTAATTCGTGCATATACAAAATTCTTGATTAAAAATTTTTCATTTAATCAAAATTTTAAAATGAAAAATAAAATCATGAAAAAATTCATGATAAAAATAAAGCGCATTTGCATATATAATAATAAATATATTCCAAAGCTTGATTGTCTTCGAATACCTCCAGAGTAATGTTAAGATATTTTATTTGCTCATTTTAGGAAACTAGATTTCTGCTTCGTTGTTACTAAGTTGAGTGATTTCATCTGCTATATCAACAAAAAATGTATGATAATTTTTGTCATAAAGTTAATACCTGATTTTAGGATATTTTGTTCCGTCTGATCGCACAAGGTAAAAATGCAGTATACGAAATGCACATGTGTAAAAATTAGCACGATGGATATCATCGAATCCTTACTTTCTATTAAAGTATTTTAAAGCAGCTTCGAGGAGCAGTCCATTGCATGATCAGCGAAAGAAAAAATTCACTACGGTATGCTTTAAAGAACAATCATGAAATATAATCTAAATAATTCAGTAATAATTGCACTTTGACTATGTTTACTCCAAGTCCATGGTGAGCACCATCATAGCTATGCACACCGGATGTAACTTTTGAAAAATCCAATACCGGAATATTATGTGCATCGCAGTAAACTTTCATTTCTTGTGAAAATTTTCCGCATACAACGTTTCCATTTCGAGCATGATATGCCATCGGTTTCAATAAACCGTTCGTATCCGGGTACATAAACACAATGTGCGGCCATTGTTTTACTTTTTTAAACTTTTTGCCAGTACCATTTACGTTGCCAGATTTTTGATAATATTTTTCTAAATAGTCTATTGTGGGATGAAGAAATTTTTGAATGGTCTTTTGTGATTTACAGCCATCATGTCCGCCTAAACCGAGCAGTATGACAGTGCCCTCTTTGTCAGTTAAACTTTTGACTAATTCCAAAAACTGATTAGCAAATCCATTGTTGTAAAACGAAGAAGTAACAACTGACGGAGTTCGTTCTCCACAGAACTGAGTTTCATTTACTAATTTATTTAGTAAATATCCCCCATCCATCCTGCACTCGGTCCAATAAAACTGATCGAGCCCGACACAAAGTTCTTTAAATTTTTGATCGTATTTTTTCAATAGAAAACCGTATGTAGGATCCGACCGTAAGGTCAAAACAAAACCTCTAGACATCTTTCGTACAAATGAATCCCCTACAAAATGGATTTGACTGAAGCGGTTGACAACGCCACAAGATTGCACAGAAGTGTAGTTCCGTTGCCGACACGAAGAATCAAACGGAATCCAGTCACTGATTTCAGCATGATAAACCTTCCTTAAATCAGCGCATCTATAGTTATGCAAAAGGTAAAAACAATGAGATCAATATTACATCTATGGATGTAAGTTTTAGAATTTTGCAAGATTTTGAGGTTTTATGCTTTTCAAGAATATTCCTATTGTGTCGCGTATGTGAAGTTCTGTCTTGTCGGACCGGCTATTCGGCTATTTGGTGACTCTTTGTAATAAATTATTGCCAATTTTATTGTGCCCGGTTGATAAATCAATACACAGCTATTTCGTTCTTATTACTTCGTGCTCAGCCTCAAACAACAAATGTGCGTTTCTGGTTTTGTAACTGGATATGGTATATTAAAACAGTTGGGAATGGGTTTTTATTTAAATAGAATCCTATTCAAAAAGATTCGATTCGTCATTATGGTCAAAAGATTTTGTTTGTAAAAAAAAATTGAAACCTGAAACCTGAACAATAACTCTCAGAAATCCTATTTTGTGACGCATGAGTCACTGATGGTCAGCAACAAGGCGGCGCGATCCAACAGAGACCCATGCTTAACACAGAATAAATTGATGCCTTATACGGGGATAGCTATAAAAATAGATCTTTATATTTTGAAAAACTCAAACGCCACAATACAAAGAAAGGTAAATATTTGTTCGCCGTAGTAAAAGCATTGTGTATCGACGAGTTTCACAATTCATCTTTGTTGCCCACCACCAGTAATATTGAGTGTTTGTCATTAGGGTATACGTAGTTTTTGATCGATAATGCCAACAATCAAATATTTTCTTTCAAACGCGTTTTGTTAAGTATGAGTCACAGTTGGATCGTGACGATTCTTTCTGACTAGAATTTTTGATAGCCACTCGGAGTGTATCCCCCGACCAAGGCCCTGTTCCAGAAGCCACTTATAGACAGACAGGTTTGAAGTAATTGGAAATATATGACTATTGTGGTTCGGCTTAGCCTAAACCCTGGGTTGTGAGATGAGCATGGATTAACGAGTCTTCAACCTTCGATACCAAAGTGATAACCACACTGCCATCGCCCTACAAAATATTTTTGATAAAACCGAAACGTCATAATACAAAGAAAGAAAACTATATAAATATTTGTATTATGAAAATATGGCACGCCAACGACTTTTGAAATTTCCCTTTTAAACAGCAGTGGGCCGATGATGTCTATTGCATCTAACCAATCTGAAATCTTTTTGGTCAAGTATGAGTTACTGATGAACTGCGTCGCCAATTAATTTAGGTATGATAAGTAAATTAATTCAATATCAAACCAGGTAGAGTATTAAAACTAACACAGAAATATTTATCTAATTTATCTGGTTTATAACCAAAGCAATACTTAGTTTTAGACATGAAACTAGGTTATCTAGTAATACTTTACCTAGTTTGGATAAGAATCAGGGTTGCCATCACTAGATTAAACCTTTACTCGTGTGCAAGCTTTACCCGATTGAAAGTTTTGCATTCATTGCAAGAATTGAAGCGAGAAGCTACAAACTTACTTTGGACAATCACAGTTACTTCCACAATTCCCATCATATACATCACTACAACAAGGTTGTTCACTTTTGGCATCACACCAACTCCCAGCAGGAGCAGCCCAGGCGTTTCCTTTCGGTTTTGCTTGTACACTAGATATATAAAATATACATATATAAAACACATATTTATATAAATGTAAGGTAGAGGATTATATTGTACTGGGTCAATTATACATTTCAGTGCGAAAAATTCAGCCGGTCATGATATGGTAGCTCCCCAGCTCTCTTTAAATATGCCATTCGGTCTCAAACCAGCAATTTAATTTTATCAAGCATGAGCCGTAGATAGACCGCACATTTTCGTTGCGCTCCATCATTGACCCATACTTGACATAAAAAGCTTGGAAAATTTCCGACTGGAAATGCATGTCTGTGTTTATACTAGTACGTCACTTGTATTCGATGAAGATATGACTAAATAACTCAGGCTTGACATGAAATATTTAACAAAATTTCCCTTTCTGGCCACAGATCAAATAGAAATAAATTTTTACTTTTTGTATCCACATTTTCCGTCTTCCCTCCACAATCGTGTATGTATTCCACGTTTTATCCGAAATTCAATCAAATGTTTATCCAGTTCTTCTTCTTGTTTCACCAATTCTTTATATTCAATGTCATTTTCATTGAGTTTAAAAATCCTTTTCTCCCAACGTCCGTTTGTCAGATTGTGTAGAATATTTTCACAAAAAGGATTGCGTTGTATTTCACTAACAAACGTTAAAACTATCGATCGCCAGAATTTTGAAAGTTGATCCACGATTTTAATATCTTGTCGACTGGAGTATATCATGGTGAGGACAATGCACACAATAGCAAAGCTAGCAAAGACTTTCGTGCGAAAAGACATCTTAACTATTTTGTATCTTCCGTCTAGTCCTTAACACTAATACAGATTAATCAATATTTCTTTGTCATAATTAATTCTTTCTATAAGTAAAAAAAGAATTAGTAGTGAAATTATTCTACAAAAAGCAAACTTCCTGCGAGGTTAACTGAGCATGAGAAAACACCATGGGATAGCTATTATGATCATAGCAATAAGTCCAGTAGGTAGAGATAGGCAATTCGATTCGATTAATTCGAAACAATCGTGAATCGTGAATCGTGAATCGTGAATCGTCCATAGGCAAAAAGTTTTTACGTGAAAATTTCTAACGACGAAAAGCAATCGATTTTGATCAAATTTGACTAAAATCGATTATATTTCGTCGTTAAATATAAAAATCGTTGCGCTTAGTGTAAATTGAAAATAAACTACCAACTATAAATATTTTTTTATTTTCACAATGGGGAAAATTTACAATAGTAAAAATGGGATATTCGTTATTTACAAAGAACTAGTGATTCGATTCGATTCAAAAAATTATTTGAATCATATTCGAATTCTATAGAATCGGTTTTGCCCAGCCCTAATTATAGGTACCGTCTTTAGTACAGTCCTATATATTACCTGTTTGTCGTAAGAGGCGACTGAAAGAAAACAAAGTAGTAATTATTTAAATTATTGCCCAGGACAGATATCACTCACTGCACTCATTGACTTTTGTAGTAGCTATTTGCCATGAGTGGTCGTATAACAAACTATTGAAATCATGAAAAAACACTGAAAAAGTGAATCGCTCAAAGGTTATATTCTTGAAATATTTAATCAATATCATTTGAACAAAGCCTGAGTCTGCTGAATTCAGATCAGACAATTTTCGAATTTCTAAAAGATCTTGTATATATGAGATAATTTTCTAACGTTTTGCACAAAAAATTTATTTCAGAAATTAGTCAGTAATTTTGTCACAACAACTTCCCCGAAAATTATAAACTCGATACCTTTAAAAGTTATGTCACGACAAAAAATGGGAATTAAATATTCTTCCTATATTACTTGATATTTTTTCAATATTATCTCGTGTGACAGGGTGATTTTTAGTCAATCCACTAATAAACAGCGAATAATCCAACTAAATATTCACGTGTGTGTTGAAATACCATAACATAGATCTTCGCTGTATCTGATCTGCCTACAAAAATGGTCTCAGTTAACAAAAGTGAAACA
Source organism: Styela plicata (assembly GCA_963675895.2). Taxonomy (NCBI): domain Eukaryota; kingdom Metazoa; phylum Chordata; class Ascidiacea; order Stolidobranchia; family Styelidae; genus Styela; species Styela plicata. The sequence continues at coordinate 24,391,477 of OZ023147.1, read as the reverse complement.
TCCATATTTAAGGGGCAAATGTTAGATCCTGGTTCTTATTGTCAGGCACTACGATCTATGAACCTGAATAGCCGTAGTCATTGGGCCGACCTCTAACAAAATGTGGTCACTCCAACTCTTACCAACATAAATTTGTGCTAATCATGGTGGAAGGAGTGCCTAAAAGCAATGAACTAACGACAACTTATATCGCCAAGAGCCAGTTATTGTAAGCAACAAAATGTAGTAACAGTAACTGAAATATATAAGCGGTGTCTACTCCTATGTCCTATTTTCTTTAAGCAGAAAGTGGTCAATTAATTAAACTGGATTGATAGTTAAGTATCTGTAGTAAATTTACCAAAGAAAATTAGAGGGAAATTTGTATTTCCTCATAGTTTGCCAACATCTGTGTTCAAAACGATTTATCTAATAACATGTAATAAGTTACAAACAATACCTCAGCCACTAGTGAATCACTCTGAACTACCTAATAAGACGGTATGATACCTAGATCTGCCCGGGGCAGATAACACTTACTACATTATGCCATAACGTTTCTACCTGGAATACTTTCGCTCAAATATCAGTTATTGGCATTATTTTATGCAACTATTTGTCACATCAAATCACATTGTCACATTTTGATCAATATATTGCAAAAGTGTTTGTAAAAAGAAACAAATACAAAAAAAAAATTGTCATTGTTGTGACCGGAAGCTTTGAACGTTGTTGTTATGAAACATCAAGTCCCGAATATGTATTAATGTCAATTTATATTAACCGAATATACGGCTTTAAGAAACTACAAAACAAGGCCTAAACTAAACACAATACAATAAAGATAATATTACACTCAGAGTACAGACAAGCTAGAAAACCTGATGCTATGACCACACTACTCAAGACTAAATGCCTTCGTATCGACAAAGCAACAGACCATAATAAACTCGACTATAATCAGTGATCACTTAGAACAATAACATCACAATGATGATAAATAATAATGAGGTGTAACACAATGTCTTGCTTGGCCAAACATAATTCTCATAACATTCTCCCCACCTACATATCAATACCATATCTATCGGGTGGAATTCGATATTGGATCGAGTAGAGCGGCGAGGGCCAAGTGAGTCTGTTATATCAGAGTCCATTTCAACAGGGTCTTCCTGTTTAACCACACCATTACGTGTTTCTTCTAGAACTGGTTGTTTATCTGGAGTATTATTGTCCTTTTGAACGACACGATCAAGATTAGATTCTGTATTCGGACACGGCGACAAGTCTCTGCATGATACTGTACTCTCCCTCCCATCAGCAAAACGAACTCGAGCATATGCCGGGTTTACATCCATCAATTCAACTTCTTCCACCAGATCGTCGTTTTTATGGGAACGAACGAATTTTCGTAGAAATGCATGCTTTGATTCACACAGGTAGGTAACGATGGTCCGGTTGGAGAACGCCTTTGAAACTTAAAAAATAGTTCGTGTGGCGTTGTATTAGTAGTAGTACAAAGCAGAGACCGTATAGATTGCAGAGCTTTTTGCAGAACAATTTCCCAATGAGTCACTGGTAAATTATGAGAACGTAAACAGAGTCGTACTGATTTCCGTATGATCCCATTGAACCGCTCCACCTGGGAGTTCCCGATGGGATGATAAGGGGACGATTGACTGGTAGCTACACCTCGACTGTGCAAAAAATTTTTCAATTCCGATGAAATGAACGATTTTCCTCTGTCAGAGTGAACAAAATTCACTTGACCACACAACGAAAATAAATTTTCGAGACAATTTATAACAGTTGCCGAAGAAAGATTAGAACACGGAAATGCAAAAGGAAACCTGGAATATTCGTCAACTACTGTCAGAATGTATATGTTCTTTGTTCGTGACGGTAATGGTCCTTTAAAATCAATGCTTATTCTTTCGAACGGCTGTGTTGCTTTGATCAATGTTCCAAATGGTGGCGTGAAAAACTTCGGCTTCAATTCTGCACAAATGCGACATGACTTACAAGTTCGTTTAACATCATCTGTTGAAAAAGGTAAATTTTTCGATTTGACGAAATGCAAAAGTCTGGTCACACCTGGATGGCACAATCCTTCATGTATTTCTATAAGTGATGCAGGAAAAATAGTTGCGCATGTAGCACGGGTGAATGTGTCGGGACCAACATTTTGTTTACCGGGTCGATACTTGATTTCGTAGCTCAACGATGCAAGTTCTAACCTCCAACACTGGATCTTGTTATTCTTTATTTTTGTCCGTCTTCGATTGTCCAACATGAACGATACTGATCGTTGATCGGTAACAATAGTGAAAGGGCGTCTTGCTAGAAGATGACTCCATTTACGAACAGCCTCTATTATCGCTGTCGCTTCTTTTTCCACAGCAGGATAGAATCTTTCACTTTTCTGTAAAACACGAGACCAGAATGCCACTGGGCGACCACCCTGATTGAGTGTTGCTGATATTGCAATATCGGAGGCGTCACACTCCACAACAAAGGGTACATGTTCATCAATCGAACTTAGCGTTGCATTTTTAATTTCTAATTTCAGTGCTTCAAAATCTCGCACCGTAGCACTGTCCAAAGGAAAAGTTTTGGCTTTACGAAGACGTCTCATCTTATCGGCGAAATTTCCAATCCATTTTGAGTAATAGGCAAATAGTCCAATAACACGCTGTAAAGAGCGACTATTAGACGGAGGCAAGAGGTTCCGCAGAGGAGCAAGTCGATCAGGATCTGGAGCTACACAGCCATTTCCTACAGTGTATCCCAGGACATTAATCTTCTGAACAGCAGAAACAGTTTTGGTCTCGTTTAGAGTCAAGTTTTTCAACTTTACGACCTCGAGGAATTTCTTCACATTGAAGTCGTGTTCCTCTTTCGTGTGACCTGCAACTGTCACATTGTCGAGGTATGGAAAAGTATCCTTCAATTTGCAATCATCTACGATTTCATCCATTACTCGCTGGAACGCAGGAACTCCGTTCGTCACCCCAAATGGAATTCTGTTGAACTCCCAGAGTTTTCCATCACCTTCAAATGCTGTATACAATTTGTCCTCTTCACGGATTTTGATTTGATGATATGCCGACTTAAGATCGTAAGTTTAGAACCAAGAATATGGTGCGAGATCGTTGATCATGTCATCTATCCGTGGTAACGGAAAAGCGTCGAGTTCAGTATAGATGTTTATCGTTTGAGAATAGTCAATGCACATACGACGTTTTGCAGAGAATGGGTCTTTCACAACTAGCGGTTCCGCCCTCCAGGGGGATGAACTTGGTCTGATAATCCCCTCTTCGTGCATGCGAGATATTTCTTTGGCAACGAATTCCTTATCTACAGCACCATAACGACGAGATTTCACTGCTATTGGACGACAATCGCGCTTCAAATTTGAAAACAACGAAGGTGCCGTGTAGTTGGCTGCCATCAAACCACACATATCTGAATTAGCTAGCACTTCGAGTTCCTGAAGTTTTCCATCAAAGTGAAATATCACCCGCTCGTGCTTCTTTTGAAAGTCTTGCCCCAATAACAGTTCACAACATAAACCTTTGAAAACTTTCAGTGAAACGTTTGAGTAAGTTCTCTCGTCCAAAGATTGGCCAGGCAGTTGGTTCGTTGTAGCTAATAAATGACGAGCGAAAATTTCATTCGGTGTCTTGACAAATAGATTTTGTAAAACATTCATAGCTGCATCGCACGTATCAGCGTCCTCTATGTACTCATAAACATTATGAGACACAGAATTAATCAATCTCTTGAGCTTATCAACTTGACCTTCTGTGAGTTTTGCTTGCAAATATTGTATGAAACATATTTTATTTCATCGCCGATCTATTGTAGTCGTTTACCGCGTAAATAGCCATAATGGAGACGTATCATTCTCCTATAACCTGTGTGTATACTTAATTTTTTCATAATAATATGCTACAGGATGACAGTATTTTTAATATTGCTCAGTGCGAAACTGATAATTTGAAAAAATTCTGATATTTCAGTGGAAACAAGTGGATACTGAAAATGAGCAAAACAGGGCGTTACATTATCTTCCAAAAACCCAATAGCATATTGTAACAACGGAAATAGCAGGTCAGCCTTGACTCATGTTACAATCCTGACTCATCTACGATTTCACTATGCGGAGTGCAGAAAATTAGCGATCAATAATTTGCTTGCAAATATTGTATGAAACATATTTTATTTCATCGCCGATCTATTGTAGTCGTTTACCGCGTAAATAGCCATAATGGAGACGTATCATTCTCCTATAACCTGTGTGTATACTTAATTTTTTCATAATAATATGCTACAGGATGACAGTATTTTTAATATTGCTCAGTGCGAAACTGATAATTTGAAAAAATTCTGATATTTCAGTGGAAACAAGTGGATACTGAAAATGAGCAAAACAGGGCGTTACATTATCTTCCAAAAACCCAATAGCATATTGTAACAACGGAAATAGCAGGTCAGCCTTGACTCATGTTACAATCCTGACTCATCTCACGATTTCACTGTGCGGAGTGCAGAAAATTAGCGATCAATAATTTTATTTTGTCAAGCATGCGACACAGATAGACCGTTCCTGGTCACAACGACGCATTGGTGTCTCAAGCTTATCCAAATTTTTTGTGCGCGCTAAATATTTTTTGACTGCGAGGTAGAAGAAACATCCTGAATTAACCTGTCCTCTCAAAAATATTTTTGTCAAGCGTGTGGCACAGATTTCAATTTTAACCCTCAACATAAGTTCACCAACGTGGAGATTCATCAGTGTCCTTCACTTTTGGAATATCTATCCCGTATCCAAATTAAAAATCAATCCTTGCCCAACATTTTGGTACAAAATAAACCAAAATCCGTTTAGTGGTATCCCTGTTATCGCCAATTCGAAGTCGAGGTTAATATTGAGCCCTAGAAAAAACGGGAATGTTGAAGTTATAGATTTAAAGGGAGGAACAGGTAATGATAATATTGTTATATAGTATAAAGGTCTATGTTATTTCATACGCAATGTATAGTACCGTAGCCTATCTTATGCCGAATGTTGGAGATCACCCTGGCCTATCTGCATCGCACAGACGATTGGTTACTAAGTGCAGGAAAATATAACAGGTAAATAGCAAATATAGCTACATATCAACATGACTGGATGATGATAACGCAAGTCGGACAACAGGCGAACGTTGAATACCGAAAACAAACTTCACACAGTAGATACACTCAAATAAGATTTTGTTATTCATTAACTGTTCTTCGCCTCACTATTTCAGTCACACTTTTTGTAATCCTAAATAGTACACTCGCACAAATACATACTCCCAACGTAAAAGTCCTTCAATTCATACCGCAGTAAAAAGATTGATTCTTGAAGTTAAATCATTCAACCAGACAATTTCGGGAAGTCTAAAACAAGAATGTCCCAAACATGCCATAACAAATAGGCAGCTTCTCACTTGCAGTAAGGTCACGATAAAATACACATTCTTGTATGGTTGTCATTGTTTAATCAGTTAAGAAGTGGTTCCGTGTCTCAGAATAATTTTTGTGTGTGGTAGCTTTGTACATTATTTAAAAATGCGAATATTTAGTCAGTGTGTGAAATAATGGAGATATGGGTCATGTTTTTGGTATCAGGAGGGTTTATTCAAAGCTTTCCGTGGAACCTGTGATCTAGTACTGAAGAATTCACTAGTATTGGTATTAGCGCATACAAGCATAGCCCACAGATAGACTTATCACTCGAAAAATATTTAAGTATTTAGAAAACTACAACTTTCAAACAATTCTTTTATGAGTTTAATATCAAACAACATCATCAACTTTTTTCGAATCTAATTTCAATTGAAAAAGAGGAAGATTTAATACATAGCATTTTTTACCTTTAAGAAGGTTGAAATTCTTCAAATGCATGTTAGGCAGTGTTATTAATTTCAAAGACAATTTGATAATGCTACTCCACCAGCGTGGTAAAATGTTTCAGTCTCAACCTAAGAAAATTTCACTTTTTGTCGCGTATAACAGACATGTAAATTTCCTGTTTGATTGAATATGAAATATTCTCTGTTGAAGGCAAACTTGATGGCTTGCGCTATGAGCCCTGATCTGGACCAGGCTGACATAATGTCATTTATCACCATACTCAGAAGCCCAAGAAAGATATGTCATTAGAAACGAAAACAACTATAAAACAATAAACATGATGGCTGGCGACGAAATCGGATGTGTTTTCAAGTTCTAAGCGGAAGATATAGTTTATCAATAGTTTTAAATTTTATACAAAAATATAAATAAATTAGGCAAAATTTTCGCGCGTCTTTGGCGCGCAGACCTATATATTTGTATTGTTTTTACAACAAAATATCGAATTTTCTCAGACAGAATTTTGCGAAATTTGGCATTTTCCGACGTCAATGTACACTATATTGCATTCACATTGCATTATTAAAATGTTTTTTTGAGTGATGAAAAGTTGTAAACAAGTTTTCAAAATTATAAACATTGCTGTGAAATGGCACTAAAATACACTTAAACACATATATTGAAACATGTTGAGCTATATTAAACATGTAACTCTTCGTTTAGCATGACTGAAAAAACTTGTAGAACAAGAGAAGACTGCGCTGACATAAAGAACAAATAGTAGAAGGGATGCGTGGTAATATTTTTCAATTCATAAGAATCGCTATGTTCGTCTATAAGTGGCCTCTAGGGCATGGCCTTGAACAGGATGATGATAAAAATGGCAATAAAAATATATTCAGAGGACGCAATCTTTTGAACCCATATTGGACTTTCTGATTGCACAAACTCTTTTCTGAAGAGTGATACACTCAACAAATACTGATGAATGTACCACTGGCGAAGCTTGTTATTCACTGAAACAAACCAACTACAAAAATGTTGATAATTTTGCATACGAAATGTTAAAAACTGAATGGAGATTTTACTGAGTTTTAGCCATTAACTTAAAATTTACTAAATATGTTACCTCAGCGTATATTGATTGGCCTAGCAAGCAATATTTGACGAAACTTCTTGATGTTGAAATATCAATTCATTAAACGATAATATCAAGCAGTGTGAGGTCATTTCCAAATTGGAAACAATATGTTGGTCCAAAATCCACACCGCCATCCTTAAATTTTAAAATAAGACATACTATCTCGACGTGACATTTAAATGAAAGCATTATCGTTGTTAATTAGCATCAAACTTATATAATATGCCTTTCTTTTTTGGTATCCTCATTTTGTTCTTGCTGATGAATGGCTTACTGGGTAATGAAACGGCCAATACCCTGGCAGGTCACAGTATTGATCCTTTGAAATTAAAAGCTTTTTCGACACATTGAATACCGAAATACCATATTTTTAGATTTTCCGTACGTATTGATTTATTCCGTTGATTGAGTATGTTTATATATTATACCGTCACCAGTTTAGAGATCATTCGCTAATCGATTTACTCAAGCGCATATAAACAGACATATCGGTTAAACTCCTGTCCCGGAATACTGATACTTATACAAGATTATTGATCGTTATTCAGGATTTTTCCTTGATCTGGCTGTTGTATTCCTTATTATTCAACTATTCATCCTCAGACCTGTTCCTGATATATTTAGTGAAATGCGTATTATTTACGCTGATGTGGAGTGGCACATTTGTCTAATGGTCATATCAGATGAAATCAAACAATGTAGAAGAACCCGATATGAGCATTAGACAAATATACCACCTTTATTTTTGAAACACTGTCTTTCTAAAACACCGTTTATGAAACACTGTTGATTCACCACAACCTATTACCAAAACGACTATATTGGTAATAATAATAATATCATGTAGTATGAAGTTGTTTTAAACTGGAAACATAAAATACGTTGGCTCAAAATCTACACTCACACCCTGAATGTTAAAATGTAAAATTTATCTTACTGTGAAATAATAAATAGAAACAGTATAAGTTATGAATGAATATCAAAGCTTCTGCTTGCTGCTTGCTTCCTTGCTGCTGAAGGACTTGCTTTCTTGCTGCTGACCATGACCCTGTACGAGCGACCACTTATAGATGGACAGGGTTAGACTTGATGGAAAGATCTATAATCTTTTCTTTTCGTCTCAGCCTCCGTGGGCTGAGTGGTTTCTATGGATTAACGAGCCGGACTCGAACCTGAGATATCCAACATGCATTGCCTACATGTTACACACTAGGCCATCAACTGCACTACAACTGCTACTATAAGCAGTATATCAATATCAATATAATAACTTTTTTTGACGTAATAGGCAAAAAGTTTTTTCAAAGTACCGAATCCACGACTTAAAGTACACTGTAACAAAATTGCAGTAAATTACGGCTCTTTTACAGTAATATTACATGGTGATACCAAAATAAAGCGAAAAAATCGAAATTTTTGGTCAATTATGGACTGTTGATGGAACGCACTGCTAAGATCTCTTTTTACATAGATATACTCAAGCATATATATGTGTACAACGCATATTGAACTCTTTACCGTTATAAGCTACTTGAATAAGACTGTTATGAACTATTATGGTCAACTCTTTGTCCTCGGTTCTATTCTTGTTCAATTTAGTCAAATGTCCGAACAGCTGACGAAATCTGTCTAGGGAGAGCCCATTACTACTGAACGGGATGCTCTTCGACTGGCTCAGATTTTCTCTTTCTTCAATGGCAATATCACCAGTAACGCACATTAGTGATGAGAACCTATTTATTTCTTAAACTAGTTGAATTAAAACGAAATTAACGAATCCCAAAACTGCGTAAGATATTAATCAAGATAAGATCAAAAGGTAATGTGATACTTAGATTAAAAACCAGGTAAACTAGGTAATTGTCGTTTGGCTGCATTTGAGGCATTTTTTAAAAGATTTTGAGGTTAAAATCATCAAAATAGTTTATTTTGAAAGCCATTTTTATTGAAATTTTAATACCTAGAATATTAGGTACTTTTTCCAATCATTTGAGCAATAATTGAATGTAATACAGTAATTAAATACGTCAATAAATACAGTAATACACTAAAGAAAGGTCCGGCAGTTGTACAAAACCTCTTGCGAGGTTTAAAAACGTCCAGTATGTAAACGCGCCCTCTTGCCTTGAAAATAAAAATTAACCTATACAAAAACATCAAAGAAAAGGGGGATATAAATGTTATAGCAATAGCACTTACATAGACAGTCATATTGGTTACAATCCAGGAACAACAACAAAACTTATTTACACTGGACAATAGCATTTGCGAGCCAAGTGTGAGTCACACATGGACCGCGCAAAGGTAGCGCGACCCTTCTGTGGTGCACACTCGGAAATAACAAAAGATATGTTTACCTAGAAAATTTACTGGGTAAAATATGAAGCGATCAAACTAGATACACCAACGCACGCACGTACATTCTTAATTTCAAATTGCGATCCTTGAAAAATTATGTTCTGCCGGGCATGATCTACAGATAAGCACCAGAAAATGTTTTAGAGTGCACAATAATTTTTTTGTCAACATGCAAGTGTGACAATTGTCCCCAGGTCTACATTGGTGGAACAAACGAAGCCTATACTCTAAGTTTTAATACGTGTTCAGGTTGTTTGATTCGAAAACTCATTTCTGAATTTGATATGTATAAAAAACGTTGCTTCAATCACCTGTTTTATTTTGTTAAGTCTGAGATACAGGTGGGCCACCGCACCTCCTCTATCAACTGCGTCAAGGTAGTATCCCGTAGTTTCCAAAACCATGCTTCTCTGCTTCGAATTGGAGTAAAATTGTGAACAGTTGTGTACTTTGAACCGAATGCTAAATAATTATTGCGACATCCTCTATCAACTGCGTCAGGGCGGTATCCCGTAATTTTCAAAACAATGTTGATCTGTTTCGAATTAGATATAGGTTGTGAACAGTTGTGTACTTCGAACCGAATGTTACATAATTATTGCGGCATCTCTGACATGGTAGATAAATATTTTATTGAAAATTTCGCAGGACTGTTTTACTCGCAATGTGATCAATTCATACATCAAGTAGTGAACCCGTGTCACTGAAGCAAAACCTTTTGGGGCGTAAGTTCCTTCTCATATCGAATTTTCCGTGCCATATTGAGTGCATTTGAAAACAGATTTTACGCATAAGGCAAAACCGAATCATTTGTAATTCGAATCTGATTCGCATAATTGTTTCGAATCGGGTCGCATCAATAATTCCGTGTAATAACAATTATCTCATTTTTTAGTATTACAAATTGCCCCATTGTGAGAATCAAAAATAGTTTATTGTACATTTTCAATTCATACCCAGGGCAACAGTTTTCATATTTTAACGACAAAATATATCAAATTTGACCAAAATCGATTGCATTTTCTCGTTAAAAACGAAAATTCTAGTTCATTTAGCAAGTTTTTGTTCCTATATGAACGATTCACTATTGATTTGAATAAATTGTGCCTCGAATCGATTCGAATCACCGAATCGAATTGCCCAGCCCTATGTACGCATTGTTCTTGTTAGTCACGTTATATGTTACTGCATGGCAAACGACGCAGTAATATAGTTAATTATCGCAATATATGCGATAGCCAGGAAGACCGATAGTTGCACGTTAAGGGCGCACCCTTCATCAAAGCAGTTTGCGGAAAGCTGAAGCATTAGGAAATAGAATGATGATATCCAAGTCAAAATATTTAACATGAACATGTTTTCCCAAGTATGGGTCACTGATGGAACGAGCCGTCAAAGCGCGGTCCATCTCTGGCGCATGCTTAGTAAAATAAAGTTTCTGATCATGATAGCTTTCCTATAAGTTTATAAACGAGCACAACTGGTGTACAATCGGGAAAAATTACCTCTATTCCTCCATGTTCTCAGCAAAGCAACAGGGGCTTAGTCACAACAAAAACATTCGCAAACTAATCCACTTCCCAAGATCATTAAACTGAATAAACCACGAGCAAACAAAACAAAAATGGACAATGGCAAAATATAAACCTAAACTATTATTATTTTCTGTTATCATTCGTACCCAGTATACCATCGTATTAAATATTCCCCACGGACGCGACGCACGCACGCTTTGTTCGCATTCATCATCGCACGTTAGTTTCTTTACAAACTTTTGTAGTAGGAGATCTAGGGTCAATAAAAAGTGATAAAAGTTCTTTTTTATCACCGCGAACAAAAAAATTATTCGTTGAGTAAACACAACCAATGGAATTCCCATTCTAATGATGCCAAAAGAAAATTTGGTCTACAATGGGCGCTTCAAGTGCAAAATTTACTGCAAATGACACGGTAAAATTTGTTTTTGATATTCAGCGTTGACCTGTTGTCAGCCTTACAGCCTTGCTGTATCATCATGCGGGGGGGGTTCCTCGGAGAATACTCATGTTTTATTTAATGACACTTTCCTTTAATATTTAGTCGTAGATATATGCCAGAACGATGGTGATCGACCTTGTGTTGGTATTTCATTTTTCGAACAAATTGTACTCCCACATCTGAAACCACGTCATCCATCAGTAACTCATATCCAGCGAAATATAAAAAATAATCTCTCAGACATAAGGCCGGAGAAAGCTAAATCACTTTGGATTCAAATCTGATTTGTGCAATCTTTTCAATCAATCGCTAATCTCTCTCTAAATAAGAATCCCCACTTTTTACTATATTATGAAAATATTGAAATCCATAGTTTGTATTTTTCTGGTAAAATTTAAGAATTCCAATGCATTTCACAAGTTATTGTTTTTATGTCAGTTTGAAAAACGTGATGGAAAAATCTTTTCTCGAGCACAGGACACTGATGGATCGCGCCGTCTCCCGTAGATTATTCTGTTGATTTTAAAATTAGAGTATTTTTGGACATAAATACAACATTGTACTACACTGCAGATATCATGACGGCACACAAGTGTGACTTCTACATTTATTAATATCCCGAAACAAGATTTACAACTAGCTACTAAATTTAGGAGCAGTCATATAGCTCAATCTGAAAAAAACTTTAGGTTTACTCATTTTTAACGTTCTCGGTGTGAATCCCGTACAGGATGGTAATATGCGAGAAGATTGCTGGATCAATTCGTCGTCGTGACAACTTCCCCCATCAACTATGTTCGTTGCACAGGAAAATACCTGTAAACGGTTAACTTCATCCCGACTTGGAACTGTTATCTGCGGAAGAAGTCGTTGTTTACCATGTGGTTAGGGCGTATTTTCGGTTTTCTTCTCCTGCAGGATAAAAATGAAATCCTATCCTGTCCTAATTTCAGAATTCAGATCAGAATTCAAACTTGACAAAAATCGATTGTATTTGTTGTTGAAAATGAAACTTCTAATTCATTTAGAAGTTTTTGTTCCCATGAACGATTCGCGACGGATTCTAAGCAATTGAGCTTTGAAGCGATTCGAATTGCCGAATCGCATTGTCCAGCCCTACCTACAGTAGATCAATGACCAATATTTAAGAAATCAAATTTACATCATTTTTCCAGCATATATTACCCTACATTCTATTAACTTCTCAAACCGATTCTTCTCCTCTGTATCGGACTATTTCGAATTATATTTTTTTTGTTATTTATACTATATTCTATTTTTTTTATTTTTGCCAAGAATTGAAATAAAAAAATATATTAAATAATACATATGTTGGATTATATGGTTGCAAACCGTTGAAGAATAAATTTAATTTCCAGATAGTTAGAACCCATGAACCAAATGGTTAGATGAAACAATATCACAAGTATCACTTGTTTCAAACTAATGACAGGACATGCGAGTATGGAAAAAGAGGAATCATGTTTCGTTAACCCGCACTTAATCGAATCAACACAGTTTATATTTGCCATTACGATGGCGACCAGTTTATAAAAGCACGGTACACGCATTACAGTTTGTTTTCGAACGATTTTTTTCTCAGTCGCGAGCTAAAAGTATGAGAGATTCCTAATTTAACAGCAGTTTTGATAGCCGTACTAAGCGCAGCGTAAAAGAGATATTAATTTTAACAGCAGATTATTATTATTTTCATAATTTTAATGGCGGATATTTACGTTTTGGTATTTTCACTTATTATCCATCCCGAAGTATGGACTGGGCAAAGCCAAAACATTTGGAATTCGATTCTGATTCGGACAATTTTCTTGAAACTGATCAAATCACCAATCCATCATATGGGAGCCAATTGATCTAAAGACGCGAACATTGAGGGCCAACCTAATTCTGCTATTTTACTGAAAGAAGATTGGTGAATTGTAGAAGCGCAATATTTCTAGCCTTGAGCAGCACAGCATATGTCAGCTAGACGCAAATTCTTCAATTTCAAGGACCGCTAATACCAATAAACTCCCATAGGCAGTTAGGATTCAAAGCTATAAACTCTAAGAAAAAAAAAATTGCAGCATGAAATTCAGTGACTTTCACGAAGTAAAAATATTTTAAAATTAAGTCAGTTTTCTTGCTACAAAGACTTGCTTGACATCTCATGTCTCAAACCACTGATGGATTACTAGATTGATCCAATTATAGATGAATTCAAGTTTGCTGCTTGTGTTTTAGCTCCCTGTCGAAGGGCTAATACCCAACGATGTTAGACCCATATTTTAGTAGTTATTGTTTGGCAATGTGTGATTTAGCTTACGCGTAGAGTCCTGCTTTCCGACGCTCTGATGGAAGATGATAATCAAACCACTGAACAATCGCCTCACAACCGACTGTTTAATCCCGCACTATACTGGCTGTGGATTGCACTTCATCGATTGCGCGATGATTATGGCGTGCGGTACTTAACTTTAAACAATGCCTCACAACACTTTTTCGGTGTAAGGAACCCAAATATTTTTTTTTTCACATTTTGAAATGTCGGCCAATAGTAATAAGGAATTTACACAGTAGGCTTGTAGGAATATTATTTATCGAATCTTTGTAGTAATCCTACCAGATATGCAAAAATCTGACAATTCAAATAAAAAAGGGGACTTCACACAGTAGATACACTCAAATAAGATTTTGTTATTCATTAACTATTCTTCGCCTCACTATTTCAGTCACACTTTTTGTAATCCTAAATAGTACACTCGCACAAATACATACTCCCAACGTAAAAGTCCTTCAATTCATACCGCAGTAAAAAGATTGATCCTTGAAGTCAAATCATTCAACCAGACAATTTCAGGAAGTCTAAAACAAGAATGTCACAAACATGCCATAACAAATAGGCAGCTTCTCACTTGCAGTAGCGTCACGATAAAACACACATTCTTGTATGGTTGTCATTGTTTAATCAGTTAAAAGTGGTTCCGTGTCTCAGAATAATTTTTGGGCGTGGTAGCTTTGTACATTATTTAAAAATGCGAATATTTAGTCGGTGTGTGAATTAATGGAGATGTGGGTCATGTTTTTGGTATCAGGAGGGTTTATTCAAAGCTTTCCGTGGAACCTGCGATCTAGTACTGAAGAATTCACTAGTATTGGTATTAGCACATACAAGCATAACCCACAGATAGACTTATCACTCGAAAAATATTTTAGTATTTAGAAAACTACAAGTTTCAAACAATTCTTTTATAAGTTTAATATCAAACAACATCCTCAACTTTTTTCGAATCTAATTTGAATTGAAAAAGAGGAAGATTTAATACATAGCATTTTTTTCCTTTAAGAAGGTTGAAATTCTTGAAATGCATGTTAGGCAGTGTTATTCATTTCAAAGACAATTTGACAATGCTACTTTACCAGCGTGGTAAAATGTTTCAGTCTCAACCTAAGAAAATTTCACTTTTTGTCGCGTATAACAGACATGTAAATTTCCTGTTTGATTATGAAATATTCTCTGTTGAAGGCAAACTTGATGGCTTGCGCTATGAGCCCTGATCTGGACCAGGCTGACATAATGTCAACTATAAAACAATAAAACAACTATAAAAACAATAAACATGATGGCTGGCGACGGAATCGGATGTGTTTTCAAGTTCTAAGCGGAAGATATAGTTTCTCAATAGTTTGAAATTTTATACAAAAATATAAATAAACTAGGCAAAATTTTCGCGCGTCTTTGGCGCGCAGACCTATATATTTGTATTGTTTTTACTACAAAATATCGAATTTTCTCAGACAGAATTTTGCGAGATTTGGCATTTTCTGACGTCAATGTACACTATATTGCATTCACATTGCAATATTAAAATGTTTTTTTTTTGAGTGATGAAAAGTTGTGAAAAAGTTTTCAAAATTATAAACACTGCTGTGAAATAGCACTAAAATATACTAAAAACAAATATATTGAAACATGTTGAGCTATATTAAACATGTAACTCTTCGTTCAGCATGACTGAAAAAATTTGTAGAACAAGAGAAGACTGCGCTGACATAAAGAACAAAGAGTAGAAGGGATGCGTGGTAATATTTTTCAATTCATAAGAATCGCTATGTTCGTCTATAAGTGGCCTCTAGGGCATGACCTTGATCAGGGTGATGATAAAAATGGCAATAAAAATATATTCAGAGGACGCAATCTTTTGAACCCAAATTGGACTTTCTGATTGCACAAACTCTTTTCTGAAATGTGATACACTCAACAAATACTGATGAATGTACTACTGGCGAAGCTTGTTATTCACTGAAACAAACCAACTACAAAAAATGTTGATAATTTTGCATACGAAATGTTAAAAACTGAATGGAGATTTTACTGAGTTTTAGCCATTAATTTAAAATTTACTAAATATGTTACCTCAGCGTATATTGATTGGCCTAGCAAGCAATATTTGACGAAACTTCTTGATGTTGAAATATTCATTCATTAAACGATAATATCAAGCAGTGTGAGGTCATTTCCAAATCGGAAACAATATGTTGTTCAAAATCCACACCGCCATCCTTAAATTTTAAAATAAGACATACTATCTCGACGTGACATTTAAATGAAAGCATTATCGTTATTAATTAGCATCAAACTTATATAATATGACTTTCTTTTTTGGTATCCTCATTTTGTTTTTGCTGATGAATGGCTTACTGGGTAATAAAACGGCCAATACCCTGGCAGGTCACAGTATTGAACCTTTGAAAATTAAAAGCTTTCTCGACGCAATGAATACCGAAATACCATATTTTTAGATTTTCCGTACGTATTGATTTATTCCGTTGATTGAGTATGTTTATACATTCTACCGTCACCAGTTTAGAGATCATTCGCTAATCGATTTACTCAAGCGCATATAAACAGACATCTCGGTTAAATTCCTGTCCTGGAATACTGATACTTCGTTATTCAGGATTTTTCCTTGATCTGGCTGTTGTATTCCTTATTATTCAACTATTCATACTCAGACCTATTCCTGATATATTTAGTGAAATGCGTATTATTTACGCTGATGTGGAGTGGCACATTTGTCTAATGGTCATATCAGATGAAATCAAGCAATGTAGAAGAACCTGATATGAGCATTAGACAAATATACCACCTTTATTTTTGAAACACTGTTTTTCTAAAACACCGTTTATGAAACACTGTTGATTCACCACAACCTATTACCAAAACGACTATATTGGTAATAATAATAATATCATGTAGTATGAAGTTGTTTTAAACTGGAAACATAAAATACGTTGGCTCAAAATCTACACTCACACCCTGAATGTTAAAATGTAAAATTTATCTTACTGTGAAATAATAAATAAAACAGTATAAGTTATAAATGGATATCAAAGCTTCTGCTTGCTGCTTGCTTCCTTGCTGCTGAAGGACTTGCTTTCTTGCTGCTGACCATGACCCTGTACGAGCGACCACTTATAGATGGACAGGGTTAGACTTGATGGAAAGATCTATAATCTTTTCTTTTCGTCTCAGCCTCCCTGGGCTGAGTGGTTTCCATGGATTAACGAGCCGGACTCGAACCTGAGATATCCAACATGCATTGCCTACATGTTAACCACTAGGCCATCAACTGCACTACAACTGCTACTATAAGCAGTATATCAATATCAATATAATAACTTTTTTTAACGTAATAAGCACAAAGTTTTTTCAAAGTACCGAATCCACGACTTAAAGTACACTGTAACAAAATTGCAGTAAATTACGGCTCTTTTACAGTAATATTACATGGTGATACCAAAATAAAGCGAAAAAATCGAAATTTTTGGTCAATTATGGACTGTTGATTGAACGCACTGCTAAGATCTCTTTTTACATAGATATACTCAAGCATAATAAAAATGTGTACAACGCATATTGAACTCTTTACCGTTATAAGCTACTACTTGAATAAGACTGTTATGAACTATTATGGTCAAATATTTGTCCTCGGTTCTATTCTTGTTCAATTTAGTCAAATGTCTGAACAGCTGACGAAATCTGTCTAGGGAGAGCCCATTACTACTGAACGGAATGCTCTTCGACTGGCTCAGATTTTCTCTTTCTTCAATGGCAATATCACCAGTAACGCGCATTAGTGATAAAAACCTATTTATTTCTTAAACTAGTTGAATTAAAACGAAATTAACGAATCCCAAAACTGCGTAAGATATTACTAAATAACCTAGTTTCACCTTCAATAGGCAATGTGATACTTAGATTAAACACCAGGTAAACTAGGTAATTGTCGTTTGGCTGCATTTGAGGCATTTTTTAAAAGATTTTGAGGTTAAAACCATCAAAATAGTTTATTTTGAAAGCCATTTCTATTGAAACTTTAATACCTGGAATACTAGGTACTTTTTCCAATCAATTGAGCCATTATTGAATGTAATACAGTAATTAAATACGTCAATAAATACAGGAATACTCCAAAGAAAGGTCAAGCAGTTGTACAAAACCTCTTGCGAAGATTAAAAACGTCCAGTATGTAAACGCGCCCTCTTGCCTTGAAAATAAAAATTAACCTATACAAAAACATCAAAGAAAAGGAGGATATAAATGTTATAGCAATAGCAATTACATAGACAGTCATATTGGTTACAATCCAAGAACAACAACAAAACTTATTTACACTGGACAATAGCATTTGCGAGCCAAGTGTGAGTCACACATGGACCGCGCAAAGGTAGCGCGATCCATCTGTGGTGCACACTTGGAAATAACAAAAAATAAGTGTTTACCTAGAAAATTTACTGGGTAAATATGAAGCGATCAAACTAAATACACCAACGCACGCACGTACATTCTTAATTTGAAATTGCGATCCTTGAAAAATTATGTTCTGCCGGGCATGATCTTCAGATAAGCACCAGAAAATTTTTTAGAGTGCACAATAATTTTTTTGTCAACATTCAAATGTGACAATTGTCCCCAGGTCTACATTGGTGGAACAAACGAAGCCTATACTCTCAGTTTTAATCCGTGTTCAGTCTGTTTGATTCGAAAACTAATTTCTGAATTTGATATGTATAAAAAACGTTGCTTCAATCACCTGTTTTATTTTGTTAAGTCTGAGATACAGGTGGGCCTCTATCAACTGCGTCAAGGTAGTATCCCGTAGTTTCCAAAACCATGCTTCTCTGCTTCGAATTGGAGTAAAATTGTGAACAGTTGTGTACTTTGAACCGAATGCTAAATAATTATTGATTCGCATAATTGTTTCGAATCGGGTCGCATCAATAATTCCGTGTAATAACAATTATCTCCTTTTTTAGTATTACAAATTGCCCCATTGTGAGAATCAAAAATTCATAGTATATTGTACATTTTCAATTCATACCCAGAGCAACAGTTTTCATATTTTAACGACAAAATATATCAAATTTGACCAAAATCGATTGGATTTTCTCGTTAAAAACGAAAATTCTAGTTCATTTAGCAAGTTTTTGTTCCTATATGAACGATTCACTATTGATTCGAATAAATTGTGCCTCGAATCGATTCGAATCACCGAATCGAATTGCCCAGCCCTATGTACGCATTGTTCTTGTTAGTCACGTTATATTTCACTTCATGGCAAACGACGCAGTAATATAGTTAATTATCGCAATATATGCGATAGCCAGGAAGAAAGATAGTTGCACGTTGAAGATCGTAACCTTCATCAAAGCAGTTTGCGGAAAGCTGAAGCATTAGGAAATAGAATGAAGATATCCAAGTCAAAATATTTAACATGAACATGTTTTCCCAAGTATGGGTCACTGATGGAACGAGCCGTCAAAGCGCGGTCCATCTCTGGCGCATGCTTAGTAAAATAAAGTTTCTGATCATGATAGCTTTCCTATAAGTTTAGAAAACGAGCACAACTGGTGGACAATCGGGAAAAATTACCTCTATTCATCCATGTTCTCAGCAAAGCAACAGGGGCTCAGTCACAACAAAAAAATTCGCAAAAAAATCCACTTCCGAAGATCATTAAACTGAATAAACCACGAGCAAACAAAACAAAAATGGACAATGGCAAAATATAAACCGAAACTATTATTATTTTCTGTTATCATTCGTACCCAGTATACCATCGTATTAAATATTCTACACGGACGCGACGCACCCACGCTTTGTTCGCATGCATCGTCGCACGTTATTTTCTTTACAAACTTTTGTAGTAAGACACCTAGGGTAAAAAAAAGTGATAAAAGTTTTTTTTTATCACCGCGAACAAAAAAATAATTCGTTGAGTAAACACAACCAATGGAATTCCCATTCTAATGATGCCAAAAGAAAATTTGGTCTACAGTGGGCGCTTCAAGTGCAAAATTTACTGCAAATGACACGGTAAAATGTGTTTTTGATATTCAGCGTTGACCTGTTGGCAGCCTCACAGCCTTGCTGTATCATCATGCAGGGGGGAGGATAAAAATGAAATCCTATCCTGTCCTAATTTCAGAATTCAGATCAGAATTCAAACTTGACAAAAATCGATTGTATTTGTTGTTAAAAATGAAACTTCTAATTCATTCAAAAGTTTTTGTTCCAGTGAACGATTCGCGACGGATTCGAAGCAATTGAGCTTCGAAGCGATTCGAATTGCCGAATCGCATTGTCCAGCCCTACCTGCAGTAGATCAATGACCAATATTTAAGAAATCAAATTTACATCATTCTTCCAGTATATATTACCCAACATTTTATTTACTTCTCAAACCGATTCTTCTCCTCTGTATCGGACTATTTCGAATTATATTTTTTTTTGGTATTTATACTATGTTCTATTTTTTTTATTTTTGCCAAGAATTGAAATAAAAAATATATTAAATAATACATATGTTGGGTTATATGGTTGCAAACCGTTGAAGAATAAATTTAATTTCCAGATAGTTAGAACCCATGAACCAAATGGCTAGATGAAACAATATCACAAGTATCACTTGTTTCAAACTAATGACAGGACATGCGAGTATGGAAAAAGAGGAATCATGTTTCGTTAACCCGCACTTAATCGAATCAACACAGTTTATATTTGCCATTACGATGGCGACCAGTTTATAAAAGCACGGTACACGCATTACAGTTTGTTTTCGAACGATTTTTTTCTCAGTCGCGAGCTAAAAGTATGAGAGATTCCTAATTTAACAGCAGTTTTGATAGCCGTACTAAGCGCAGCGTAAAAGAGATATTAATTTTAACAGCAGATTATTATTATTTTCATAATTTTAATGGCGGATATTTACGTTTTGGTATTTTCACTTATTATCCATCCCGAAGTATGGACTGGGCAAAGCCAAAACATTTGGAATTCGAATCTGATTCGGACAATTTTCTTGAAACTGATCAAATCAACAATCCATCATATGGGAGCCAATTGATCTAAAGACGCGAACATTGAGGGCCAAACTATATTCTGATATTTTACTGAAAGAAGATTGGTGAATTGTAGAAGCGCAATATTTCTAGCCTTGAGCAGCACAGCATATGTCAGCTAGACGCAAATTCTTCAATTTCAAGGACCGCCGATATCAATAAACTCCCATAGGCAGTTAGGATTCAAAGCTATAAACTCTAAAAAAAAAATTTCAGCATGAAATTCAGTGACTTTCACGAAGTAAAAATATTTTAAAATTAAGTCAGTTTTCTTGCTACAAAGGCTTGCTTGACATCTCATGTCTCAAACCACTGATGGAATACTAGATTGATCCAATTATAGATGAATTCAGGTTTTCTGCTTGTGTTTTAGCTCCCTGTCGAAGGGCTAATACCCAACGATGTTAGACCCATATTTTAGTAGTTATTGTTTGGCAATGTGTGTTTTAGCTCCCGCGTAGTGTCCTGCTTTCCGACGCTCTGATGGAAGATAATAATCAAACCACTGAACAATCGCCTCACAACCGACTGTTTAATCCCACACTATACTGGCTGTGGATTGCACTTCATCGATTGCGCGATGATTATGGCGTGCAGTACTTAACTTTAAACAATGCCTCACAACACTTTTTCGGTGTAAGGAACCCAAATATTTTTTTTCACATTTTGAAATGTCAGACAATAGTAATAAGGAATTTACACAGTAGGCTTGTAGGAATATTATTTATTGAATCTTTGTAGTAAACCTACCAGATATGCAAAAATCTGACAATTCAAATAAAAAAGGGAAAATCGGGACATCACTGACCCTTACAGGCGATGTCAACTATGCTAAAATATAGAAAACTCTCACTCCGTGCTCTTAAGATATTTTACACTTCGATACGCTTAGGTATGAATAGCACTCTTCCCCCTCTAAAAATAGCACAATGTGAAAAGATACAAATTATAAATAGTGCACCAGAAACGCTCGCAAATTGATAAAAAAGGGAACTCAAATAGCAATTTTTTTTTAAAGTACGTTGCTTGATAGCGCTATCCATCAGTTTTTTTTAATCAGAATTGTTATTTGTAAGTATTTTGCCATTTTTATTATATTTCGAGGGAGTGCTTTAACATGAAATTATGAAAATTTTCCACAGGCAAATAGTAAACAGAACTATGACATCCGGATAAGAAGTATTCCATAAAGATAAAATGAATCGACAATAGCCTTCGATCGCCGCGATATTTCTTTTTCAGAGTTTCTTACCGAAAGTGTTATAAACAGACATTTTTACTGCTGTAATTGTCGCCAAATGACCGTGAAATCTTTCTCATACTCCCTCGACGTGTGTTAAGTCAGTTTAACATTTTTTCTTCGGTGAATGTCGGAGATCTTCCGATCATACTGGATATTTCCGGATTGTGCCGCTAGGGTGCGATCGACTCATACAGTGCGTAAAACACCCCAATAAATAAGGCAAAAACAATTTTAACATATTGACAGCATAACGTACAAACTAGAATTTTGTATTAATGCGTGTCTGAATGAATGTATTAAATAAATAGACAAAATGTGGAGAAATTGCATCTTGGATAGTGTTTGAATCATCTACATTTCTAAGCATTAGAAAAATTATGGTATGAATAAATCCACCCTGAGACAAATAGTGAAGTTGTAATTTAAAAAAGCTTGTCACGTTAAAATCGTCACAATAAGTTGTATTGTTGCTATTTGGCTACCTGGAGTAAGTCCATGTGGAAAGCGCAATTCGGTGATTCGAAGCACAAATTATTCGAATCAGTCGAACACTGACCATAAGAACAGTAATTTTAAAACAAAGGCACACTTCCCATTTTTCGAAAAATACAAGCAAGAAATTTCATTATTTTGATGATAGGGTAAGTACCAATGGTAAAAACGAGAATATTTATGAAGAATTTCAGATTCGAAAAAATAATTTGGATTAGTTAGGAAAAAGTCCCGATTTTACAACAGATTATATACAGTGGTAAAATGTACAATATCAAAGGAACAGTTAAATAGTAAATAATCGTAACAAGAATTATTGCAAAATGTTTATAATAAACAAAATTCAAAACAAAATATTTTGTTAAAAAATAATTGATAAAAAATATTTTCCAAATTTTTCACATTGACGGAACAATAAGACCAAAGTTATAATGCACAACATTTTGTCTACATTCTATTGAAATTAATCCATTAATCAAATTAAAATATTAAATATTTTATTATTAAATATTATTAATATTAAAATATTAATATTTTTCCTCTCACTCAAAAAAATTTCGTTCAACCATGTTTTGTTAAGTATGAGTCAATGATAAATCGTGCCGACGTGGCACAGTACATCTGTGACTCATGATTGATGAAATTAATTTTGATAGAGGATTTGACTTATTTTCAAAATTTTAAAAAATTGTCAATAAGTCGCTATGCATATCTAGATATTTTCGTGAAAAAAAATTGAGAAAAATTAAAATTATATTTTGTAAAATTAGAATAATCCTGATAGCGGTACATCACATGCGTGTTTTAGTCCCCAAGAGTAAAGATTGTTTAATTCGTGCATATAAAATCTTTGATTAAACATATTACATTATTTTAAAGTTGCAAAATGAAAAATAAAATCATGAAGAACTGCATGATAAAATTGAAGCGCATTTGCATATATAAAAATATTACTATTCCAAAGTTTGATTGTCTTAAAATACTTCCAGAGTAATGTTAAGATTTTTCATTTGCTCATTTTAGGAAACTAGATTTCTGTTTTGTTGTTACTAAGTTGAGTAATTTCACCTGTTGTATGAAAGAGATGTATAATAATTTTTTCATGAGCTTTAAAATTTTCAGTTAATACCTAATTTAAGAATATTTTGTTCCGTCTGATCGCACAAGGTAAAAATGCAGTATACGAAATGCCCATGTGTCAATTTTAGCACGATGGATATCATCGAATCCTTACAATCTATTAAAGTATTTTAAAGCAGCGTCGAGGAGAAGTCCATTGCATGCTCAACGAAATAAAAATTCGTATGATACGCTTTGAAGAACAATCATGAAATGTAATCTAAATAATTCAGTAATAATTGCACTTTGACTATGTTTACTCCAAGACCATGGTGAGCACCATCATAGCTATGCACACCGGATGTAACTTTTGAAAAATCCAATACCGGAATATTATGTGCATCGCAGTAAACTTTCATTTCTTGTGAAAATTTTCCACATACAACGTTTCCATTTTGAGCATGATATGCCATCGGTTTCAATAAACCGTTCGTATCCGGGTACATAAACACAATGTGCGGCCATCGTTTTACTTTTTTAAACTTTTGCCAGTACCATTTACGTTGCCAGATTTTTGATAATATTTTTCCAAATAGTCTATTGCGGGATGAAGAAATTTTTGAATGGTCGTTTGTGATTTACAGCCATCATGTCCGCCTAAACCGAGCAGTATGACAGTGCCCTTTTTGTCAGTTAAACTTTTGACTAATTCCAAAAACTGATTAGCAAATCCATTGTTGTAAAACGAAGAAATAACAACTGACGGAGTTCGTTCCCCACAGAACTGAGTTTCATTTACTAATTTATTTAGTAAATATCCCCCATCCGTCCTGCACTCGGTCCAATAAAACTGATCGAGCCCGACACAAAGTTCTTTAAATTTTTGATCGTATTTTTTCAATAGAAAACCGTATGTAGGATCCGACCGTAAGGTCAAAACAAAACCTCTAGACATCTTTCGTACAAATGAATCTCCTACAAAATGGATTTTGACTGAAGCGGTTGACAACGTCACAAGATTGTACGGAAGTGTAGTTCCGTTGTCGACACGAAGAATCAAACGGGATCCAGTCACTGATTTCAGCATGATAAACCTTTCGCAAATCAGCACATCTATAATTATGCAAAAGGTAAAAACAATGAGATAAAATAAGTCAATATTACATCTGATAATGTGAGTTTTCGAATTTTGCAAGATTTCGTAAGTTTTATGCATTTCAAGAATGTTCCTGATGTTGCGTCGCGTATGTGAAGTTCTATCTTGTCGGATCTTGAAAGCAAATCTTTTAGAATTTTTCGGCTATTTGGTGATTTTTTGTAATACGTTATTGCCAAATTTTTTGTGTCTGGTTGATAAATCAATGCACAGCAATTTTGTTCTTATTACTTTGTGCTCAGCCTTAAACAACTAATGTGCGTTTCTGGTTTTGTAACCTAATATAGCATATTAAAACAGTTGAGAATGGTTTTCTAATCAAATACAATCCTATTCGAAAATATTTGATTCGTCATTATGTTCTACAGATTCGATTCGTAAAAAATTCGAAGCTTGCATATCTGAACAATAACTTTCAGAAATCCTATTTTGTGATGCATGAGTCACTGATGGTCAGCAACTTGGCGACGCGATCCAACAGAGACCTATGCTTAACATAGAATAAATTGACGTCTTTTACGGAGATAGCTATGAAAATAGATGTTTATATATGGAAAAGTTGAAACGCCACAATACAAAGAAAGGTAAACATTTGTTCGCCCTAGTAAAAGCATTGTGTATCGACGAGTTTTACAATTCACCATTGTTGCCCACAGTCGACCAGTAATATTGAGTGTTTGTCATTAGGGTATACATATAATACGGTTTTTGATCGATCAAGCCAATCATCAGATATTTTCTTCCAAACACGTTTTAGTAAGTATGAGTCACAGTTGAATCGTGACGATTTTTTCTGACTAGAATTTTTCGATAGCCACTCGGAGTGTATCCCCTGACCGAGGCCCTGTTCCAGAAGCCACTTATAGACAGACAGGTTTGAAGTCATTGGAAATATATGACTGTTCTGGTTCGGCTTAGCCTACACCCTGGGTTGTGGGATGAGCATGGATTACGAGTCTTCAACCTTCGATACCAAAGTGATAACCACACTGCCATCGCCCTACAAAATATTTTTGATAAAACCGAAATGCCATAATACAAAGAAAGAAAACTATATAAATATTTGTATTCCCCAATATAAGAATATTGCACGCCAAAGACTTTTGAAATTTCCCTTTTTAACAGCAGCGGACCGATAATGTCTATTGCAAATAACCAATCTGAAATCATTTTGGTCAAGTATGAGTTACTGATGAACTGCGTCGCCAATTAATCTAGGTATAATAAGTAAATTATTTCAATATCAAAGCAGGTAGAGTATTAAATATCTCAAAATAAACTAAACACAGAAATATTTATCTGATTTACCTGGTTTATAACCAAAGCAATACTTAGTTTTAGACATGAAACTAGGTTATCTAGTAATACTTTACCTAGTTTGGATAAGAATCAGGGTTGCCATCACTAGATTAAACCTTTACTCGTGTACAAGCTTTACCCGATTGAAAGTTTTGAATTCATTGGAAGAATTGAAGCGAGAAGCTACAAACTTACTTTGGACAATCACAGTTACTTCCACAATTCCCATCATATACATCACTACAACAAGGCTGTTCACTTTTGGCATCACACCAACTTCCAGCAGGAGCAGCCCAGGCGTTTCCTTTCGGTTTTGCTTGTACACTAGATATATAAAATATACATATATAAAACACATATTTATATAAATGTAAGGTAGCGGATTATATTGTACTGGGTCAATTATACATTTCAGTGCTAAAAATTCAGCCGGTCACGATATGGTAGCTCCCCAGCTCTCTTTAAATATGCCATTCGGTCTCAACCAGTAATTTAATTTTATCAAGCATGAGCCATAGATAGACCGCACCTTTGCGTTGCGGTCCATCATTGACCCATACTTGACATAAAATGCTTGGAAAATTTCCGATTGGAAATGCATGTCTGTGTTTATACTAGTACGTCACTTGTATTCGATGAAGATATGACTAAATAACTCAGGCTTGACAAGAAATATTTAACAAAATTTCCCTTTCTGACCACAGATCAAATAGAAATAACTTTTTACTTTTTGAATCCACATTTTCCGTCGTCCCTCCACAATCGTGTATGTATTCCACGTTTTATTCGAAATTCAGTCAAATGTTTATCCAGTTCTTCTTCTTGCTTCACCAATTCTTTATATTCAATGTCATTTTCATTGAGTTTAAAAATCTTTTTCTCCCAACGACCGTTTGTCAGATTGTGTAGAATATTTTCACAAAAAGGATTGCGTTGTATTTCACTAACAAACGTTAAAACTATCGATCGCCAGAATTTTGAAAGTTGATCCACGATTTTAATATCTTGTCGACTAGAGTATATCATGATGAGGACAATGCACACAATAGCAAAGCTAGCGAGGACTTTCGTGCGAAAAGACATCTTAACTATTTTGTATCTTCCGTCTAGTCCTTAACAATAATACAGATTAATCAATATTTCTTTGTCATAATTAATTCTTTCTATAAGTAAAAAAAGAATTAGTGGTGAAATTATTCTACAAAAAGCAAACTTCCTGTGAGGTTAACTGAGCATGAGAAAACACCATGGGATAGCTATTATGATCATAGCAATAAGTCCAGTAGGTAGAGATAGGCAATTCGAATCGATTAATTCGAAACAATCGTGACTCGTTCATAGGCAAAAAGTTTTTAAGTGAAAATTTCTAACGACGAAAAGCAATCGATTTTGATTAAATTTGACTAAAATCGATTATATTTCGTCGTTAAATATAAAATCGTTTCGCTTAGTGTAAATTGAAAATAAACTACCAACTATAAATATTTTTTTATTTTCACAATGGGGAAAATTTACAATAGTAAAAATGGGATATTCGTTATTTACAAAGAAGTAGTGATTCGATTCGATTCAAAAAAATTATATGAATCATATTCGAATTCTATAGAATCGGTTTTACCTAGCCCTAATTATAGGTACCGTCTTTAGTACAGTCCTATATATTACCTGTTTGTCGTAAGAGGCAACTGAAAGAAAACAAAGTAGTAAATATTTAAATTATTGCCCAGGACAGATATCACTCACTGCACTCACTGACTTTTGTAGTAGCTATTTGCCATGAGTGTATAACAAACTATTGAAATCATAAAAAAACACTGAATTTTTGAATTTCTGAAAAATCTTGTATATATGAGATAATTTATATGAGATTTCTAAAGTTTTGTACAAAAAATTTATTTCAGAAATTAGTCAGTAATTTTATCACAACAATTCCCCCGAAAATTATAAACTCGATACCTTCAAAAGTTATGTCACGACAAAAAATGGGAATTGAATATTCTTCCTATATTACTTGATATTTTTTCAATATTATCTCGTGTGACAGGGTGATTTTTAGTCAATCCACTAATAAACAGCGAATAATCCAACTAAATATTCATGTGTGTGTTGAAATACCATAATATAGATCTTCGCTGTATCTGATCTGCCTACTAAAATGGTCTCAGTTAACAAAAGTGAACATCCATATTTAAGGGGCAGATGTTAGATCCTGGTTCTTATTGTCAGGCACTACGACCTCTGAACCTGAATAGCCGTAGTCATTGGGCCGACCTCTAACAATATGTGGTCACTCCAACATAAATTTGTGCTAATCATGGTGGAAGGAGTGCCTAAAAGCAATGAACTAACGACAACTTATATCGCCAAGAGCCAGTTATTGTAAGCAACAAAATGTAGTAACAGTAACTGAAATATATAAGCGGTGTCTACTCCTATGTCCTATTTTCTTTAAGCAGAACGTGGTCAATCAATTAAACTGGATTGATAGTTAGGTACCTGTAGTAAATTTATCAAAGAAATTTAGAGGGAAATTTGTATTTCCTCATAGTTTGCCAACATCTGTGTTCAAAATGAGTTATCTAATAACATGTAATAAGTTACAAACAATACCTCAGCCACTTATTTTAGTGAATCACTCTGAACTACCTAATAAGACGGTATGATACCTAGATCTGCCCGGGGCAGATAACACTTACTACATTATGCCATAACGTTTCTGCCTGGAATACTTTCGCTCAAATTGCAGTTATTGTTATTGGCATTATTTTATGCAACTATTTGTCACATCAGTGGCGTTATAGCAGGTTTCTTAAAGGAATTCAGTAAAAAAGTTAGTAATTTTAGTAAAATATATTCTCCGCGGTATCAATCAGGGGAATTGTGGGGAATTTTGAACTGACGTGATGATGTAGAATGTTCATATGTTACATCGTCACATCACCTTGCCAACTTTATCTGAGAGGGGTTAATTATTTTGAGGGCTGTAATGTGACGGTATCGTGACATCCCTTCACCAAACCTATGAGTATTTTATGACTGGTGGTAGACAGGCGTCGTACTTAAGTTCATTTCAGCATATGTAAAGCGTAGAGATGATTGATGACTCATCTCACGATTTCACTGTGCGGAGTGCAGAAAATTAGCAATCAATAATTTTATTTTGTC
This sequence comes from Styela plicata, assembly GCA_963675895.2. Taxonomy (NCBI): domain Eukaryota; kingdom Metazoa; phylum Chordata; class Ascidiacea; order Stolidobranchia; family Styelidae; genus Styela; species Styela plicata. The sequence continues at coordinate 24,362,320 of OZ023147.1, read as the reverse complement.
AAGCATGCGACACAAATAGACCGCTCCTGGTCACCGCGACACATTGGTGTCTCAAGCTTATCCAAAATTTTTGTGCGCGCTGAATATTTTTTGACTGCGAGGTAGAAGAAACATCCTGAATTAACCTGTCCTCTCAAAAATATTTTTGTCAAGCGTGTGGCACAGATTTCAATTTTAACCCTCAACATAAGTTCACCAACGTGGAGATTCATCAGTGTCCTTCACTTTTGGAATATCTATCCCGTATCCAAATTAAAAATCAATCATTGCCCAACATTTTGGTACAAAATAAACCAAAATCCGTTTGTATTCCTGGTATCGCCAATTCAAAGTCGAGGTTAATATTGAGCTCTAGAAAAAACGGGAAAGGTGAAGTTATAGATTTCAAGGGAGGAACGGATATTGATAATATTGTTATATAGTATAAAGGTCTATGTTATTTCATACGCAATGTATAGTACCGTAGCCTATCTTATATCGAATGTTGGAGATCACCCAGGCCTATCTGCATCGCACAGACGATTGGTTACTAAGTGCAGGAAAATATAACAGGTAAATAGCAAATATAGCTACATATCAACATGACTGGATGATGATAACGCAAGTCGGACAATAGACGAACGTTTAATACCGAAAACAAACTTCATACAGTAGATACACTCAAATAAGATTTTGTTATTCATTAACTATTCTTCGCCTCACTATGTCAGTCACACTTTTTGTAATCCTAAATAGTACACTCGCACAAATACATACTCCCAACGTAAAAGTCCTTCAATTCATACCGCAGTAAAAAGATTGATCCTTGAAGTTAAATCATTCAACCAGACAATTTCAGGAAGTCTAAAACAAGAATGTCACAAACATGCCATAACAAATAGGCAGCTTCTCACTTGCAGTAGCGTCACGATAAAACACACATTCTTGTATGGTTGTCATTGTTTAATCAGTTAAAAAGTGGTTCCGTGTCTCAGAATAATTTTTGGGCGTGGTAGCTTTGTACATTATTTAAAAATGCGAATATTTAGTCAGTGTGTGAATTAATGGAGATATGGGTCATGTTTTTGGTATCAGGAGGGTTTATTCAAAGCTTTCCGTGGAACCTGTGATCTAGTACTGAAGAATTCACTAGTATTGGTATTAGCACATACAAGCATAACCCACAGATAGACTTATCACTCAAAAAATATATTAGTATTTAGAAAACTACAAGTTTCAAACAATTCTTTTATAAGTTTAATATCAAACAACATCCTCAACTTTTTTCGAATCTAATTTGAATTGAAAAAGAGGAAGATTTAATACATAGCATTTTTTTCCTTTAAGAAGGTTGAAATTCTTGAAATGCATGTTAGGCAGTGTTATTCATTTCAGAGACAATTTGATAATGCTACTTTACCAGCGTGGTAAAATGCTTCAGTCTCAACCTAAGAAAATTTCACTTTTTGTCGCGTATAACAGACATGTAAATTTCCTGTTTGATTAAATATGAAATATTCTCTGTTGAAGGCAAACTTGATGGCTTGCGCTATGAGCCCTGATCTGGACCAGGCTGACATAATGTCAACTATAAAACAATAAAACAACTATAAAAACAATAAACATGATGGCTGGCGACGGAATCGGATGTGTTTTCAAGTTCTAAGCGGAAGATATAGTTTCTCAATAGTTTGAAATTTTATACAAAAATATAAATAAACTAGGCAAAATTTTCGCGCGTCTTTGGCGCGCAGACCTATATATTTGTATTGTTTTTACTACAAAATATCGAATTTTCTCAGACAGAATTTTGCGAGATTTGGCATTTTCTGACGTCAATGTACACTATATTGCATTCACATTGCAATATTAAAATGTTTTTTTGAGTGATGAAAAGTTGTGAAAAAGTTTTCAAAATTATAAACACTGCTGTGAAATAGCACTAAAATACACTAAAACAAATATATTGAAACATGTTGAGATATATTAAACATGTAACTCTTCGTTCAGCATGACTGAAAAAATTTGTAGAACAAGAGAAGATTGCGCTGACATAAAGAACAAAGAGTAGAAGGGATGCGTGGTAATATTTTTCAATTCATAAGAATCGCTATGTTCGTCTATAAGTGGCCTCTAGGGCATGACCTTGATCAGGGTGATGATAAAAATGGCAATAAAAATATACTCAGAGGACGCAATCTTTTGAACCCAAATTGGACTTTCTGATTGCACAAACTCTTTTCTGAAATGTGATACACTCAACAAATACTGATGAATGTACTACTGGCGAAGCTTGTTATTCACTGAAACAAACCAACTACAAAAAATGTTGATAATTTTGCATACGAAATGTTAAAAACTGAATGGAGATTTTACTGAGTTTTAGCCATTAATTTAAAATTTACTAAATATGTTACCTCAGCGTATATTGATTGGCCTAGCAAGCAATATTTGACGAAACTTCTTGATGTTGAAATATTCATTCATTAAACGATAATATCAAGCAGTGTGAGGTCATTTCCAAATCGGAAACAATATGTTGTTCAAAATCCACACCGCCATCCTTAAATTTTAAAATAAGACATACTATCTCGACGTGACATTTAAATGAAAGCATTATCGTTATTAATTAGCATCAAACTTATATAATATGACTTTCTTTTTTGGTATCCTCATTTTGTTTTTGCTGATGAATGGCTTACTGGGTAATAAAACGGCCAATACCCTGGCAGGTCACAGTATTGAACCTTTGAAAATTAAAAGCTTTCTCGACACATTGAATACCGAAATACCATATTTTTAGATTTTCCGTACGTATTGATTTATTCCGTTGATTGAGTATGTTTATATATTATACCGTCACCAGTTTAGAGATCATTCGCTAATCGATTTACTCAAGCGCATATAAACAGACATCTCGGTTAAATTCCTGTCCCGGAATACTGATACTTATACAAGATTTTTGATCGTTATTCAGGATTTTTCCTTGATCTGGCTGTTGTATTCCTTATTATTCAACTATTCATACTCAGACCTATTCCTGATATATTTAGTGAAATGCGTATTATTTACGCTGATGTGGAGTGGCACATTTGTCTAATGGTCATATCAGATGAAATCAAGCAATGTAGAAGAACCTGATATGAGCATTAGACAAATATACCACCTTTATTTTTGAAACACTGTTTTTCTAAAACACCGTTTATGAAACACTGTTGATTCACCACAACCTATTACCAAAACGACTATATTGGTAATAATAATAATATCATGTAGTATGAAGTTGTTTTAAACTGGAAACATAAAATACGTTGGCTCAAAATCTACACTCACACCCTGCATGTTAAAATGTAAAATTTATCTTACTGTGAAATAATAAATAAAAACAGTATAAGTTATAAATGGATATCAAAGCTTCTGCTTGCTGCTTGCTTCCTTGCTGCTGAAGGACTTGCTTTCTTGCTGCTGACCATGACCCTGTACGAGCGACCACTTATAGATGGACAGGGTTAGACTTGATGGAAAGATCTATAATCTTTTCTTTTCGTCTCAGCCTCCCTGAGCTGAGTGGTTTCCATGGATTAACGAGCCGGACTCGAACCTGAGATATCCAACATGCATTGCTTACATGTTAACCACTAGGCCATCAACTGCACTACAACTGCTACTATAAGCAGTATATCAATATCAATATAATAACTTTTTTTAACGTAATAAGCACAAAGTTTTTTCAAAGTACCGAATCCACGACTTAAAGTACACTGTAACAAAATTGCAGTAAATTACGGCTCTTTTAGAGTAATATTACATGGTGATACCAAAATAAAGCGAAAAAATCGAAATTTTTGGTCAATTATGGACTGTTGATTGAACGCACTGCTAAGATCTCTTTTTACATAGATATACTCAAGCATAATAAATGTGTACAACGCATATTGAACTCTTTACCGTTATAAGCTACTTGAATAAGACTGTTATGAACTATTATGGTCAAATATTTGTCCTCGGTTCTATTCTTGTTCAATTTAGTCAAATGTCTGAACAGCTGACGAAATCTGTCTAGGGAGAGCCCATTACTACTGAACGGAATGCTCTTCGACTGGCTCAGATTTTCTCTTTCTTCAATGGCAATATCACCAGTAACGCGCATTAGTGATAAAAACCTATTTATTTCTTAAACTAGTTGAATTAAAACGAAATTAACGAATCCCAAAACTGCGTAAGATATTACTAAATAACCTAGTTTCACCTTCAATGTGATACTTAGATTAAAAACCAGGTAAACTAGGTAATTGTCGTTTGGCTGCATTTGAGGCATTTTTTAAAAGATTTTGAGGTTAAAATCATCAAAATAGTTTATTTTGAAAGGCATTTTTATTGAAACTTTAATACCTAGAATACTAGGTACCAATCAATTGAGCAATAATTGAATGTAATACAGTAATTAAATACGTCAATAAATACAGGAATACACCAAAGAAAGGTCAAGCAGTTGTACAAAACCTCTTGCGAAGATTAAAAACGTCCAGTATGTAAACGCGCCCTCTTGCCTTGAAAATAAAAATTAACCTATACAAAAACATCAAAGAAAAGGAGGATATAAATGTTATAGCAATAGCACTTACATAGACAGTCATATTGGTTACAATCCAAGAACAACAACAAAACTTATTTACACTGGACAATAGCATTTGCGAGCCAAGTGTGAGTCACACATGGACCGCGCAAAGGTAGCGCGATCCATCTGTGGTGCACACTTGGAAATAACAAAAGATAAGTTTACCTAGAAAATTTACTGGGTAAATATGAAGCGATCAAACTAAATACACCAACGCACGCACGTACATTCTTAATTTCAAATTGCGATCCTTGAAAAATTATGTTCTGCCGGGCATGATCTACAGATAAGCACCAGAAAATTTTTTAGAGTGCACAATAATTTTTTTGTCAACATTCAAATGTGACAATTGTCCCCAGGTCTACATTGGTGGAACAAACGAAGCCTATACTCTCAGTTTTAATCCGTGTTCAGTCTGTTTGATTCGAAAACTAATTTCTGAATTTGATATGTATAAAAAACGTTGCTTCAATCACCTGTTTTATTTTGTTAAGTCTGAGATACAGGTGGGCCACCGCACCTCCTCTATCAACTGCGTCAAGGTAGTATCCCGTAGTTTCCAAAACCATGCTTCTCTGCTTCGAATTGGAGTAAAATTGTGAACAGTTGTGTACTTTGAACCGAATGCTAAATAATTATTGCGACATCCTCAATCAACTGCGTCAGGGCGGTATCCCGTAATTTTCAAAACAATGTTGCTCTGTTTCGAATTAGATATAGGTTGTGAACAGTTGTGTACTTTGAACCGAATGTTACATAATTATTGCGGCATCTCTGACATGGTAGATAAATATTTTATTGAAAATTTCGCAGGACTGTTTTACTCGCAATGTGATCAATTCATACATCTAGTAGTGGACCCGTGTCACTGAAGCAAAACCTTTTGGGGCATAAGTTCCTTCTCATATCGAATTTTCCGTGCCATATTGAGTGCACTTGAACACAGATTTTACGCATAAGGCAAAACCGAATCATTTGTAATTCGAATCTGATTCGCATAATTGTTTCGAATCGGGTCGCATCAATAATTCCGTGTAATAACAATTATCTCCTTTTTTAGTATTACAAATTGCCCCATTGTGAGAATAAAAAATTCATAGTATATTGTACATTTTCAATTCATACCCAGAGCAACAGTTTTCATATTTTAACGACAAAATATATCAAATTTGACCAAAATCGATTGGATTTTCTCGTTAAAAACGAAAATTCTAGTTTATTTAGCAAGTTTTTGTTCCTATATGAACGATTCACTATTGATTCGAATAAATTGTGCCTCGAATCGATTCGAATCACCGAATCGAATTGCCCAGCCCTATGTACGCATTGTTCTTGTTAGTCACGTTATATTTCACTTCATGGCAAACGACGCAGTAATATAGTTAATTATCGCAATATATGCGATAGCCAGGAAGAAAGATAGTTGCACGTTGAAGATTGTAACCTTCATCAAAGCAGTTTGCGGAGAACTGAAGCATTAGGAAATAGAATGAAGATATCCAAGTCAAAATATTTAACATGAACATGTTTTCCCAAGTATGGGTCACTGATGGAACGAGCCGTCAAAGCGCGGTCCATCTCTGGCGCATGCTTAGTAAAATAAAGTTTCTGATCATGATAGCTTTCCTATAAGTTTAGAAAACGAGCACAACTGGTGGACAATCGGGAAAAATTACCTCTATTCATCCATGTTCTCAGCAAAGCAACAGGGGCTCAGTCACAACAAAAAAATTCGCAAAAAAATCCACTTCCGAAGATCATTAAACTGAATAAACCACGAGCAAACAAAACAAAAATGGACAATGGCAAAATATAAACCGAAACTATTATTATTTTCTGTTATCATTCGTACCCAGTATACCATCGTATTAAATATTCTACACGGACGCGACGCACCCACGCTTTGTTCGCATGCATCGTCGCACGTTATTTTCTTTACAAACTTTTGTAGTAAGACACCTAGGGTAAAAAAAAGTGATAAAAGTTTTTTTTTTATCACCGCAAACAAAAAAATAATTCGTTGAGTAAACACAAAATGCCAAAAGAAAATTTGGTCTACAGTGGGCGCTTCAAGTGCAAAATTTACTGCAAATGACACGGTAAAATGTGTTTTTGATATTCAGCGTTGACCTGTTGGCAGCCTCACAGCCTTGCTGTATCATCATGCAGGGGGGAGGATAAAAATGAAATCCTATCCTGTCCTAATTTCAGAATTCAGATCAGAATTCAAACTTGACAAAAATCGATTGTATTTGTTGTTAAAAATGAAACTTCTAATTCATTCAAAAGTTTTTGTTCCCGTGGACGATTCGCGACGGATTCGAAGCAATTGAGCTTCGAAGCGATTCGAATTGCCGAATCGCATTGTCCAGCCCTACCTACAGTAGATCAATGACCAATATTTAAGAAATCAAATTTACATCATTTTTCCAGTATATATTACCCAACATTTTATTAACTTCTCAAACCGATTCTTCTCCTCTGTATCGGACTATTTCGAATTATATTTTTTTTTGTTATTTATACTATATTCTATTTTTATTTATTTTTGCCAAGAATTGAAATAAAAAATATATTAAATAATACATATGTTGGGTTATATGGTTGCAAACCGTTGAAGAATAAATTTAATTTCCAGATAGTTAGAACCCATGAACCAAATGGCTAGATGAAACAATATCACAAGTATCACTTGTTTCAAACTAATGACAGAACATGCGAGTATGGAAAAAGAGGAATCATGTTTCGTTAACCCGCACTTAATCGAATCAACACAGTTTATATTTGCCATTACGATGATGGCGACCAGTTTATAAAAGCACGGTACACGCATTACAGTTTGTTTTCGAACGATTTTTTTCTCAGTCGCGAGCTAAAAGTATGAGAGATATTAATTTTAACAGCAGATTATTATTATTTTCATAATTTTAATGGCGGATATTTACGTTTTGGTATTTTCACTTATTATCCATCCCGAAGTATGGACTGGGCAAAGCCAAAACATTTGGAATTCGAATCTGATTCGGACAATTTTCTTGAAACTGATCAAATCAACAATCCATCATATGGGAGCCAATTGATCTAAAGACGCGAACATTGAGGGCCAACCCAATTCTGCTATTTTAGTGAAAGAAGATTGGTGAATTGTAGAAGCGCAATATTTCTAGCCTTGAGCAGCACAGCATATGTCAGCTAGACGCAAATTCTTCAATTTCAAGGACCGCTATTACCAATAAACTCCCATAGGCAGTTAGGATTCAAAGCTATAAACTCTAAGAAAAAAAATTGCAGCATGAAATTCAGTGACTTTCACGAAGTAAAAATATTTTAAAATTAAGTCAGTTTTCTTGCTACAAAGGCTTGCTTGACATCTCATGTCTCAAACCACTGATGGAATACTAGATTGATCCAATTATAGATGAATTCAGGTTTGCTACTTGTGTTTTAGCTCCCTGTCGAAGGGCTAATACCCAACGATGTTAGACCCATATTTTAGTAGTTATTGTTTGGCAATGTGTGTTTTAGCTCCCGCGTAGTGTCCTGCTTTCCGACGCTCTGATGGAAGATAATAATCAAACCACTGAACAATCGCCTCACAACCGACTGTTTAATCCTACACTATACTGGCTGTGGATTGCACTTCATCGATTGCGCGATGATTATGGCGTGCAGTACTTAACTTTAAACAATGCCTCACAACACTTTTTCGGTGTAAGGAACCCAAATATTTTTTTTCACATTTTGAAATGTCAGACAATAGTAATAAGGAATTTACACAGTAGGCTTGTAGGAATATTATTTATTGAATCTTTGTAGTAAACCTACCAGATATGCAAAAATCTGACAATTCAAATAAAAAAGGGAAAATCGGGACATCACTGACCCTTACAGACGATGTCAACTATGCTAAAATATAGAAAAAAACTCTCACTCCGTGTGCTCTTAAGATATTTTACACTTCGATACGCTTAGGTATGAATAGCACTCTTCCCCCTCTAAAAATAGCACAATGTGAAAAGATACAAATTATAAATAGTGCACCAGAAACGCTCGCAAATTGATAAAAAAGGGAACTCAAATAGCAATTTTTTTTTAAAGTATGTTGCTTGATAGCGCTATCCATCAGTTTTTTTTAATCAGAATTGTTATTTGTAAGTATTTTGCCATTTTTATTATATTTCGAGGGAGTGCTTTAACATGAAATTATGAAAATTTTCCACAGGCAAATAGTAAACAGAACTATGACATCCGGATAAGAAGTATTCCATAAAGATAAAATGAATCGACAATAGCCTTCGATCGCCGCGATATTTCTTTTTCAGAGTTTCTTACCGAAAGTGTTATAAACAGACATTTTTACTGCTGTAATTGTCGCCAAATGACCGTGAAATCTTTCTCATACTCCCTCGACGTGTGTTAAGTCAGTTTAACATTTTTTCTTCAGTGAATGTCGGAGATCTTCCGATCATACTGGATATTTCCGGATTGTGCCGCTAGGGTGCGATCGACTCATACAGTGCGTAAAACACCCCAATAAATAAGGCAAAAACAATTTTAACATATTGACAGCATAACGTACAAACTAGAATTTTGTATTAATGCGTGTCTGAATGAATGTATTAAATAAATAGACAAAATGTGGAGAAATTGCATCTTGGATAGTGTTTGAATCATCTACATTTCTAAGCATTAGAAAAATTATGGTATGAATAAATCCACCCTGAGACAAATAGTGAAGTTGTAATTTAAAAAAGCTTGTCACGTTAAAGTCGTCACAATAAGTTGTATTGTTGCTATTTGGCTACCTGGAGTAAGTCCATGTGGAAAGCGCAATTCGGTGATTCGAAGCACAAATTATTCGAATCAGTCGAGCACTGACCATAAGAACAGTAATTTTAAAACAAAGGCACACTTCCCATTTTTCGAAAAATACAAGCAAGAAATTTCATTATTTTGATGATACACTGTAATAAATATTCCGTAAAATCGCTGGGAATCGGGCTGCGTTTTCGGACCAGTGATTTTCTTTACTGTTGCTCGCCCCGTAATTTTTTTGCCATATCGAAAAACGAGAGAAAAGTTCTCTCGTTTTCATTCTCAATGGAACGTCTGACTGCATTGCTTTTTTCTCTTTTTGCCGACTCCGCAATACGCATGCGCAATGAGATCACGTGCTAGTTTCTTTGTTCTCGAGTTCGCCTTGGATTCGAACCACTTGGGTTAACAAGAGCTGGATAAATGGTGGTTCTGCGAAGTCGTTCGGCTAGTTTGTTTATTCGTTTTAAACTGTATCGTTGATACGTACTGAGTTGCTTGCAAATACCATTAATTATGACTGTTATACAACTTTTCACGAGCAGAGTACCATACAGTACTGAGCAGTGCAGAGTAAGCAATACGACTCAAACTCAGAACTTAACGCTGTAACAGGTTAGCATCAGTTTTCGGGTCTCATGAAGTTTAGTTCTATATATCCGATTATCATAAAAATTTATCATGTTGCAAGCGACTCATCCTAACCCGGGAGCCAATGCCAGATGCTTGCAGCATTGGCGCCCCCATGGCCTAGGATGAGAATAGTCTATTCTGTATTCTGCCAGTTTTTATTTTGATGACATTCAGGAATATGGTACCACTCGACCCCAGTTTGCTGTACTCACCGGTACCCTACCGTATCGCACTGCCTAGCGTCGAACGTCGTAAAGTTCAGAGTCTATGGTGTAAGAAAGTTCAGTACCGGTACTATACCGTATTCTGTATTCCCGAGTTTCATCTAAATTGTACTCAGTTCTGTGTAGCTGCGGGTTGGGAGGATTTGTTCCGAACATGAAAATTTTCTTATTATCGGAAATCTAAGACTAGTTCGAAGCTGCTACCTCACATTGGACTGTACTCTGTTGTCAATATGGCCTCTACAATGTACAAAGTACTGACATTTGATGAATTATTGGATTATCACCAAATTTGTATGTATAAATTTGTAGTGATTGGTGGTTCATGGTTTGCTCTCAAACTTCTTATATAACTATTTGTAGATATTAGCATAATGTAAAGAAACTAAGCAGTCAGCGTTAGTGCAAGTATTTTAAGAGCTTTCTCCAGCATACCTGATTTGAGCAGTGTTTTATGTGCTTTACCTAATTTCACTTTAAGGTCTAGCAACCTTGCACATAAAACAATCATTTTCAACCTTTTTTATTCACGATTCATTTTTATTCAGTTATATGATGTAGTTACCAGTCTTCTTGCTATCTTGACTGGGTGAAAAGATAACTTTTATTGTTAACATAAAATTTGGGGCAACACCAAAAAGCGGGAAACGGGAATGACGGGAACAACGGGAAATGTCGAATACTAAAAAGCGGGAAACGGGAATGTCGGGAAACGCACTAAAATGAGGGAATGACTGGAGATACTTCAAAATGTAGGGATGAGGAGAATTATACAAAAATGCGAACGGAACAGGGATATTTGCAATAAAATGGAGAATTACGGGAAACACTCTAAAATGCGGGAAAGACGGGAGATACCCTGAAATGCGGGAATTAGATACCCTAAAATGCGGGAATTACTTCAAAATGTGGCGTTGACGAGAATTATACCAAAATGCGAACGGGAACAGGTATAAATGCAATAAAATGGGGAATTACGGGAAACACCCTAAAATGCGGGAATGACGGGAGATACCCTGAAATTCAGGAAATTTTCTAAAATGTGAACGGGGACAAGGATAATAGCATCAAAACGAGGAAATAGCGGGAACAGCACTAAAATGCAGGAATGACGGGAAATACACTAAAACGCCGGTATGACGGGAATCACAATAAATCACGGGAATGACGGGAAACACACTAAAATGCGGGAATGACAGGAAATACACTAAAACGCCGGAATGACGGGAAGCACAATAAATGACGGAAAACGCACTAAAATGCCGGAATGACGGGAAACACACTAAAATACGGGAAATATTCCAAAAAGTGGGGATAACGGGAATTATGAAACAAAATGCGGAAGGGGGACAAGGATGAATGCATCAAAATTAGGGAAATACGGGAAACACACTAAAATGAGGAATTACGAGGAACACACTAAAATGAGCGAATTACGAGAAACAAACTTAAATGCGGAAACAACGTGAGATACCTTGAAATGTGGGAATTACGGGAAATACTTTAAAATGTCGGGATGGAGAGAATTGAACTGAAATACGAACGGGAACAGGGATAAACGCACTAAAATGAGGGAATCACGGGAAACAAACTAACATGCCGAAATATTGGAGATACCAATGACCCAAGCATGATCATCGACCATGGTTAATTCTCGATCATGCTTGTTCAATCACTGCTTTCCCGTTCACAAGATACCATCGCATTGTGTCTGTACACAACAGAAGCAGCACGGCAGGAAGGCGCCAGAGACGTTCTCATCAATTGTAAATTAATACAGACTTCCCGAATACAACCGTTTTTATGAATTATGTCTGACATTGATGCTCCAGGAATCCTTTATTATGACCTCAATGATTATTTGTTTTTTTGCTTGCTTAATTATTCATCATTCATGGTATGCGAATTCCCATTGACTTGTCTTTCGTTATGTGATTTTTTCCTCCTAATTTATTTATTCCCTCCCCTCCTATTATTACCCCCCAAAAAAAAAACTTTATTGTACAGTGTTCATGTAACCTCCCAGGCTCAATCTATTCGATAATTATGGGTCATCGACGAATCAAGCCACCAGTCACAGGATTCATCTATGATCCATAACCAAACTCCTAATTATTATTATTTTTTTTAATATGTTATTAAGACTCCACCCTTTTGACCAAAGACCCCCAGACCTACACCCTAAAATAAATTAGCTTTAAGGCCCTATACCAATTTTCCCACAACTGTCCGCCCGCAAACTATTCCACTCACCCTTTTTCCCCGACACATTCACTGTACAGCTAGCTTTTCGTAGTAGTCTCACCAACACTGGAAAGGCTGGTACAGATATCACCAGTGAAGTCCCAGAACATATGTATGTAGCCCTTATATATTTATTCGTTGTCCGTCCTTGTTATGCTATTAATAGTTCTGTAGCCTCTAAATATATACATATATATATATTTTGTCCGTTGTTTTTTGATTTGTTTGATTACAGGGTCTATGCCGCACACTGTGTTTTAGGCTCATGCGGTCTTTTACATACTCCCTGACCTTTTATATAAGAATGTTTATTTTTTACTGTTATCGAGCATGCTAAAAGACAAGATAAATACACACATACATACCCTAAAAAATGCGGAAATAAAGGGAAACACACTAAAATGCCGGAACTGTGTGAACAGACAAACTATAACTAGAAAATTTTATTATTTTTTTTTTAAATTTTTTTTTTAAATTTTTTTCAAAAAAATAGAATTTTTCATAAAATTACAAAAAAGGTGAAAACGATGGGCCACCATATAAGTGTTTATATTGCAACAAAGCAGTCAATTCTACTTCGTCGCATTAATGCCAGGTAAATTCTGAAAATACGAGAAAAAATATTTTCAACTTTTCCGCTAATCACATTGCAAACAATAAACATTTATTGCAAAAAAGATGGGCTCATTGTTTTCATACATATTTTTTCCCAAAGAAAATCGATTTATGGATCCTTTACTAGACGCACCCGTGCTATCAACTATGAATTTAAATACCAATACTAAAACTCTTACACAGTACTACGAAGGCTTTCTCCTGGCCATGATAAACACTGTCATCACTGGATCTTCCATGAGTACTCCTGTATTTTCTAAGAGATGTCTTACGGCACACAGACTTCTGGACCGAGATTCTAGCTGACAAACAAAGTTATGCAAAAATCTAATTTCACCTTTCATGATATTAAATCAGGCCATGCATACTACCGCTATAATCCGAATAAATCACATCGACACCATGGACTGGTGTATCAGTATCAAATCCTTTCTTTACACTATTTTTGTCCTGGTCAATGATATATGTATGGGTCATGCATGGGACAGTCAAGGTTTGGTGTCTTGAGTTTATATTTTGTTCATTCAGCTTCGGACTGTGTCAAATCAGTATGAAAGACCATCTTTATATTCTTTTTGATTTACCCAATGGTCTATGTATGGGCCATACATGGGACATACAAGATATGGTGTCTTGAAAATATTTTTGACTTGTTTATCTCAGAATTTTGTCAAATTAGTGTCAAAGCCCATCTTTACACTCTTTTTGATCTATCTAGTGATATATGTATGGGTCATACGTGGGACAGAATAGGTATGGTCTCTTGAAAATATTTTGGGTTATTCAACTCACGAATGTGCCGAATCAGTAACAAATCCCATCTCTGTACCTCTTTTTGATCTATCCAATGATATATGGGAGGCCCATGTAAGGGACAGACAAAGTATGGAGTCTTAAAATTATGTTTGAATGATTCATCCTAGGGCTGTGTCAAATGATCAGTAAAGCCCATCTTTACAATCTTTTTTGTCTATTCAATGATATATACATGTGCCATGCATGGAACAGACAAGGTATGGTGTTTTGAAATTATATTTGGTTCATTCAACTCAGGACTGTGTCGAATCAACACCAAAGACCATATTTGCATTCTCGTTGATCTATTCAATGATATAGGTATGGGCCATGCCTGTGGCAGACGAGGCATGGTGTTTATATACCTCATTTGAGTTATTCATCCCAGGACTATGCCAAATCAGTATATAAACCTATCTTTACACTCTTTTTGATCTACCCAATGGTATGCGTATAGGCCAGGCCATGCATGGAACAGACAAGATTTGCTGTCTTGAGATTATTTTCGGTTCATTCCTTTCCGGAATGTGTCAAATCAGTATGAAAGTCCGTCTTTACACTGTTTCAGATCTACCCAATGATATATGTATGGGCCATACCAGGATGCTGACATAATGAAATTATAGAAAAGTTTTAGGTGGATTAATCAAGTATAGAATAACTATTACCCATCGCCATAAGTTCTTCATTGACTCTTTGACTATGATTTCACACATGATTCACATTCCGAAAGCTTGTCCCGCAAAAGCCTTATGCATTTAATTATCATTACCATCAGAACTGCATTTTGGTGGAAAATCAAGATCCCGGAACAAAGAGACTTGAAAGCTTATATTGAAAATTTGAAATAAAGAGTTTCCATCCACACAGACCTTTGGACGAAGATTTTAGATCTTTAGATCAGGTAGCTTTGATGCTAGAGCCATCTAGTATAATAATAATAATAAAACGTAGAATTTGAATAAGACTTCCGCTGTCGCGAAAACCCTAATAATAACTGGGATGGTCTTCTGAACCTATTTTTGGGTAATCTATCTCACAACAGTGCCAAATCAATATCAAATCTCAATTCTACACTTTTCTTGATCTCGCAAATCGCAACGATGATCTTGCAAATCGCAACGAATTTTCCAGCCTGGTACATCATGGTGAATATAGTAACTCTTACAATTATACAGTCTAAAATTATCGACGAGAGTGTTTTAAAGAAGACATTTTAAGCGAAATACAGCGTTATCAGTACGGATGAATTAGTAAGCATAATTATCTACTGCCATAAGACTGAAACATTGAGTTTCGAGAATGTTTTTCCAATGGCAACTATAATTCAATTTTACATTATAAAAAATAAAATAGCTCAACTCCCGTAGCTCTCATCTTTTTTACTTCAATAAAATTTTGAATCTAGATTCCTCAGTATATGAACTATCGACTTTTTGGCAATACGTTGTTGGTGATATATATATATATATATAGACTAAACACTATTCATGATCACTCACTTAATCTGAACCACCTACACAAAACAAACGTCATGGTCGAATACGGCTGTTGGAAATGAAAACAAATAACGTCTTTAGTTTGTAACCACAAAATTCTTCTCACGCGAATAAAAGTGGGTATCGATGAGTAGACGCCCAGTTGGTACTGATAAGAACTTATCCTGAACGCTTAAGAAAGAAAAACTATTTGAAAGAAAGAAAAAACGATATAATGCAAGAAAACGCTGAAGATATCGGCGTACCATATAAGGTAGCTTTGATTAAAAAATCATGACATCACCAGGCCATATGAGTTCATATAATTATATCATAGACGATACAATTGGCGAATCATGTCGTTGGTCATTAAAACCAGTTATGAGTACCTAATAAAACTTTTAGAATCCAAATTAGCCACCAATTTCTGAGCGGTGCGTACCCAATGAAATATAGTATATTGCAGCGGGCGGTTTTAAGAAATAACAGTGTGCTCGCCAGCACAGTCCGATAGACTGCGCAACCTATAAAACGCTTTCAGAAAACTCCTGCGTGCTGCAAAAACCACACAATAAGGTTCGTCGAGGATGATGCAAATGTATTGAAACGGCAACAACGGCAACAGATAACATTAACATATTGACTGAAACAAACGCCGGACGACCCTGCCACCGCCAAGGCGGCGGGACGGAAAGAGAACGTTGCTTACCAGCAACGTGGTAATATCTCAAGTCGTGACCTTTGAACCTTCAACCGCTATATGGCTCAACTTAGTAAGAATGGACCGGAATATAGAAAAGCGTCACTGTAAAATAACTCAAGACAGTAAGGAATATACCAAAAATCTAGTACCGTCACAATATACTTTGTTATGAGTCTGCAATAGATCGTGACGTCCTTGTGGTCCAATTGCTCATGCTGGACAAAATACAATCTATATTTTACTAAAGACAAGCAAATCCCACACTTTGAGGCAAAATTAAAATGCCAAAATCTTCGCATTTTGACAGTGATTTCAATCAGGAATATTATTGTAGCATCGACTTCGTCCAATTATGCGTATTTGATAGAATGCACTTGCCTAATTTCAAGAATGTAGATAAAATGAACAGTCCACAAATTATAATTTAAAAAATCAGAATTTAATATTATTTTTCTCAGAAGTTTACTCGAAGCAAGATTTGGGAGTAGAACCAACCAACTGAAACTACTCGTATAGCAAAATGTATGCCTAATGGAAAACATATCAGTAAAAACGTGATCCACTTTTACAAAAGTGTTCCAATCGAAAAATCGGTTGGGCCCAATCGACAGCTCCGATGAGACACGGTCCATATGTAGCACATGTTTGTCAAAAAAAAATTTCTGACTGGGTTGGAAACCATGCAACCCATCTGCATTTGGTAGACGACGCATGGTGTTTATATATTATATTTGAGTTATTGATAGCGCTTTTGCAAAGTATTAACAAAGTCTTAGCGAACAACGAGCCAGTACAAAATTCAGTACCAGCAACTGCACTCTATGCGGAAAGCTTCTTAAAAAGTAACTAACCGGTATAAAATACGAGCGTGATATCTGCTTTGACCGGCGGGAAAATCATCTACGATGTCTTTTTCAAGTTGCAGTAAATACGTTAGGGCTATTTTAGACCTTCTCGTGTATGAAAAAAACTTGACCGTTGTTCTTGGATGTACATTTGAATAATATTATAAAGATTGATAATATTATAAAATTTTTTATTCGCACATTTTGAAATATTTCCCGCATCTTAGGGTATCTCCCGTCATTCCTGCATTTTAATGTTTCCCATAATTCCAGCAATTTTAGTGCCTTTTTCCCAGTCCCTGTTCGCATTTTTGTATAATTTCCGTCATCCCCACATTTTAAAATATTTCCCACATTTTAGGGTAGCACCCGTCATTCCCGCATTTTAATGTGTTTCCCCGTAATTCTCTCATTTAAGTGCATTTATTCCTGTTCCCGTTTACATTTCCGTATAATTCCCGTCATCCCCACATTTTAGAATATTTCCAGCATTTTAGGGTATCTCCCGCCGCTGCCGCAATTTAGTTTGTTTCCCGTAATCCCCGCATTTTATGGTATTTCCCGTCATTCTCGCATTTTAGTGTGTTTCCCGTCATTCCCTCATTTTAGTGTGTTTCCGGCATTCCCGCATTTCAGTGCATTCATCTCTGTTGCCGTTTACATTTTGTATAGTTTCTGTCATCCCCACATTTCAAAATATTTCCCGCATTTTCGAGTAGCATCCGTCATTCCCGCATTTTAATGTGTTTTCCGGAATTTCCGTATTTGAGTGTATTTATCACTGGTCCCGTTCACATTTCCGTTCAATTCCCGTTATCCCCACATTTTAGAATATTTCCAGCATTTTAGGGTATTTCCCGTCATTCCCTCATTTTGGTGTGTTCCCGTTATTCCCGCATTTCATTGCATTTGTCTCCGTCATTTCCGCATTTTAATGTGTTGCTCGTAATTCACGCATTTGAGTGCATTTATCTCTATTCCTGTTCACATTTTTGTATAATTCCCGTCATCCGCACTTTTTGAAATATTTCCCGCATTTTAGGGTATCTCCCGTAATCCCCGCATTTTAGGGCTTTTATCCCTGTTCCCGTTCGCATTTGTGTATAATTCCCGTCATACCTACATTCTAAAATATTCCCCGTTATTCCCGCATTTTAGGGTGTCTACCGTCATTCCCGCATTTCAGTGCGTTTCCCGTCATTCCCGTTGCCTGCATGGTTTCCCGCTTTTTAGTATTCGACATTTCCCGTTGATCTCGTCATTCCCGCTTTTTAGTATTTTTCCCGATGTTCCCGTCCTTCCCGTTTCCCGCATTTTAGTGTTGCCCTAAAATTTGGACTGATGGTTGCCGTCTCGATACAATGAATTGCCTTGTAGTCCAGTCATAAGAAATACTGACTTGAAAATTATTTTTTTTTAACTTCCTATGTGTTTTTTTCCTTTCAGTCTGCTTTTACAAGGTTAGTAGTTTAGGAGTGGAAACTGGCAGGGATGAAATATCCAAAGTTATACCTTTGCCACCGGATATAGCCATTTCGTTGGCTGACAAGGCGAGATTGGTGTCGAAGCTTTAAAGGATCTTGCCCTCGTAACCGAGGAAGATTTACTGAGGACAGAAATTTTAAATCGCCTACATGCCAGAAAACTTGTAAACGCTTGGAAGACTCCAGAAGAAAAAGGTACGAAGCAAGTTATTTTTTGTGCCGCATTTTTCCTTCGGATAACAATTGAAACAATGGATTGGATGGATGCAATGTAATTATTTTAACAATACATTAAACTCGTATAAAATGTAGCCAATTATGAGATTATGCAAATTGCCTAATGAGACTTGCTATGTCAAACTTATTGATTTTAGTTCTACTTGTGTAAAGCAAGCCATCAAAATTGGTTTAATGTTATAATGTGGTTATAAGTGGTCTAAAGACCCTTTTTTTGACGCGATAATGCATAGACTTGAACAATTTTAGACGGTATATCACAAAATGCCAGTATCACAGCAAACCAATATTGCGAAAAATAACGCGATACGATTTTAGAAAACTTTATACCGGTATTACTTACCGTCATACCAATATGTCGCCCAGCTCTAGATTTGATTCAACCTTAAATTTATATTTATCAAATTTATATTTACATTTTTCAGGACAGTGTTGATTTACAAGAAAAAATGTCTTCAATCCAACCAGCCCCGATTATTCTTGTTGTTGGTGAGTTTTCACTGTTTTGAAAATTTATGTTTCGTCTTTATTAAAAGAAGTGGCAAAGATATGGGATGGTATTCAATTTTTGAAAATAGGAAAGTCGTAGGTTCATTTCTCATTTTATAAAACTGTTTTATAAAACGCATAATGGCTAGTGGTATAAAAGGCCACATCTTTTTATGAAACTTTGTGGTGGAGCAATACTTGTGAAGCATGTGGTTGTCAAGGAATCATTTTTAAGATGGCCAGCCATTTACCATGATTCTATATTAGATGGGAGTAAATTTCGGCCCGGTATTGTTGTCAGTCATTGATTCGATTTGTGTTTGTTTTTATATTTCCTATTAATCTGGTCAAGACCCGTATATTGCTCTTTTTTGTAAGTGACAGTCTTATGTCTGTTTTTACAGGTGGTAGTCTTATTTCAGCAACAAACTTTTCTGTTTCGATTGAAGGAAATATAGCAATGAGATGCACAGAATTTTTCACTGCGCTGGTTTATGCTTTCTGCTCATTTTATGTTTTTGGCATGAAGTACCCTGATGGGTCTCTCTTGATCTACGAATTTATACAGAGGTGGGTACTAAAGTATGTTATTAATTATTCCCAATTCTTCACATTGCCCCCAGGCCACACTCTAGACGTCTTGACAAAATAACTCGACTCTCATGTGACTTGACAAAACGCAAATTGACTCTTGACTTAATAGGAATTTAGCCAGAGTCTGCAACACGTGTGACTCGAGACTATAAATTTAAACTTTAGTAAGACTTGCACCTCTGAGTGAATTGACTTCTTCCCAACAACGATCCCATATTAAATCATTATTTATAAGATGTTTTACATGCGGTCTTTGAAATTGTGCCAACATATTTCCCATTTAGTGAAAGAGGTCAATAGAAGTCTTTACGCATGATGATTATATTGCTTTTTAGATACTTTGCTGGAATAAATACCTGCGGTGTTAGAAGTTCAAAAAAATTGAAGTATGGTTTGCATCCACAAGTGATGAAACTCAGTCAACTTGTTGAATCAGTTTGAAGACTATTGAGACTACTATTAAAACGAACTTCTGCTACAATTCAATTTGGATCAGTACTGAAATTGGGTGATTGATCAGTATTTGAAATTGAGGTAATTTTTAACCCTGCGTGTACGGGCTTTAGAATAGTCCTAACGTATTTCCTGCGTGTCATAAGAGGCGACTAAAAGGAAGCAAAGAAGTGGTAGATGGTTTACCATTGCCCAGGTCAAATACCAGTCACTGCACTTCAACATAGTTGTTCAGTTCAGTTTGGGATGTTTTCCATTTAGAATGCAGTTGCTGGTACCACATTTTTTAGTAGCTCTTTACTATTAAACGCAGTGCCTCAAGACATTCGTGCTTTTAGCCTTATTTTCACCAAATTGTACTTTTCTGGTATTTTCTTTACTGAGCTATGATTTTAAATAATTCGTTTGTAACTTTGTGATATTATTCTGCATTATACCTCTTGGAATCATCATATTAGTAATAGCAATTGTGTTAGTGTTACTTTGGAATAGTTTAATGTTCCATTGATACTATATTGTTAGCCTTCATTATATTGTACAGTTCTCTATTGTAAATAATGATATTCAGTGTTATGATAAGTGTAGGCCATCTTTTTCTTATTTTTTTCCCTATCTATCTCTTATCACGCACCAGATAAAAGGAAAAAATCTCACTTACCATGTGTGTTTTTGGTTATGAATATAATAAATAGCTCCAATCAAATTTGTAACTATTAGATTTTTTTTACTCGTGTCCTTGTAATTTTTTTTTGTTTTTATTACAATGGATTCATGTATTTTTCAAGTATTTAATTAGGTAAAGTAATCCAATCCCAAAATTGTGATTAGACCCATTATACCGTTCCATGAAAATTACCTGCTATTAACTTTATCCTAACCTTCCTATAGGAAAGTTATATAACTTTCCTTTTGACTGTGATTTTTACTATTTCTACACTGTTTTTTGCATGTTCACATATTGATTTAATTTCAAGTTTGCATTGGAAAAATTCGTCTATTTTTAATTTGCATTTATCTTTAAGGTGTCGCATGATAGCGCAATATATACTGTGGATTGTTTATGAAATTTGAGTGCCTTTTACGCCATTTACACTGTACTTATACTGTGATTGTATATGCAGATTTCATTCTTTCATTTAAGCTGTTTTTCCATTTCAATAAACTTTCGTTTTAAAAAATATTACTGTGCTTTATTCAGTGATTTTCATTTTAAAGCAGATGAATTTACTGTGGCAGTATATGTATTTTTACTGGGGTTTTGCCGTTTTTTTGGTGCCTGGGATTTTCCAGTAATTTTACAGGTGTTCCGTCGTTAAATTTACTGTATCTTACCGGCAAAATCACTTGCTTCCAAACAGTATTTTCACTCCATTACTAGCAGTAAAATCACTATGGTTTATAGGAAAATTACAGTCTTATACCAGTAAAAACGCTGGTGAAAAATCGGTAAAAATACTCTCCAATAACCAGTCAAATCACTTGACAAGACTAGTAAATTTACTTTTATGTACCAGTAAAAATACTGACCGACTGAGTAAATTTCATGGTTGTCTAGGAGTAAAATTACTATCATTGTTTGTAATTTTACTGTAAGATTTTGTAGAATTGCCGACTTTTGAAGGGTAATTTTACTGTGCTTTGACCAGTGATTATTACTGGTATTTCACCGTTTTTTTGGTGCCAGGTCAAATACCAGTAAAAAATGTTTACAGTGTAGGGTAAGTACCAATGGTAAAAACGAGAATATTTATGAAGAATTTCAAATTCGAAAAAATAATTTGGATTAGTTAGGAAAAAGTCCCGATTTTACAACAGATTATATACAGTGGTAAAATGTACAATATCAAAGGAACAGTTAAATAGTAAATAATCGTAACAAGAATTAATGCAAAATGTTTATAATAAACAAAATTCAAAACAAAATATTTTGTTAAAAAATAATTGATAAAAAATATTTTCCAAATTTTTCACATTGACGGAACAATAAGACCAAAGTTATAATGTACAACATTTTGTCTACATTCTATTGAAATTAATCCATTAATCAAATTAAAATATTAAATATTTTTTTATTAACTATTATTAATATTAAAATATTAATATTTTTCCTCTCACTCAAAAAAATTTCGTTCAACCATGTTTTGTTAAGTATGAGTCAATGATAAATCGTGCCGACGCGGCACAGTACATCTGTGACTCATGATTGATGAAATTAATTTTGATAGAGGATTTGAATTATTTTCAAAATTTTAAAAAATTGTCAATAAGTCGCTATGCATATCTAGATATTTTCGTGAAAAAAAATTGAGAAAAATTAAAATTATATTTTGTAAAAATAGAATAATCCTGATAGCGGTACATCACATGCGTGTTTTAGTCCCCAAGAGTAAAGATTGTCTAATTCGTGCATATAAAATCTTTGATTAAACATATTACATTTTTTTAAAGTTGCAAAATGAAAAATAAAATCATGAAGAACTGCATGATAAAATTGAAGCGCATTTGCATATATAAAAATATTACTATTCCAAAGTTTGATTGTCTTAAAATACTTCCAGAGTAATGTTAAGATTTTTCATTTGCTCATTTTAGGAAACTAGATTTCTGTTTTGTTGTTACTAAGTTGAGTAATTTCACCTGTTGTATGAAAAAAATGTATAATAATTTTGTCATGAGCTTTCAGTTAATACCTAAGTTAAGAATATTCTGTTCCGTCTGACCGCACAAGGTAAAAATGCAGTATACGAAATGCCCATGTGTCAATTTTAGCACTATGGATATCATCGAATCCTTACAATCTATTAAAGTATTTTAAAGCAGCGTCGAGGAGAAGTCCATTGCATGCTCAACGAAATAAAAATTCGTATGATACGCTTTGAAGAACAATCATGAAATGTAATCTAAATAATTCAGTAATAATTGCACTTTGACTATGTTTACTCCAAGACCATGGTGAGCACCATCATAGCTATGCACACCGGATGTAACTTTTGAAAAATCCAATACCGAAATATTATGTGCATCGCAGTAAACTTTCATTTCTTGTGAAAATTTTCCACATACAACGTTTCCATTTTGAGCATGATATGCCATCGGTTTCAATAAACCGTTCGTATCCGGGTACATAAACACAATGTGCGGCCATCGTTTTACTTTTTTAAACTTTTTGCCAGTACCATTTACGTTGCCAGATTTTTGATAATATTTTTCCAAATAGTCTATTGCGGGATGAAGAAATTTTTGAATGGTCGTTTGTGATTTACAGCCATCATGTCCGCCTAAACCGAGCAGTATGACAGTGCCCTTTTTGTCAGTTAAACTTTTGACTAATTCCAAAACTGATTAGCAAATCCATTGTTGTAAAACGAAGAAATAACAACTGACGGAGTTCGTTCCCCACAGAACTGAGTTTCATTTACTAATTTATTTAGTAAATATCCCCCATCCGTCCTGCACTCGGTCCAATAAAACTGATCGAGCCCGACACAAAGTTCTTTAAATTTTTGATCGTATTTTTTCAATAGAAAACCGTATGTAGGATCCGACCGTAAGGTCAAAACAAAACCTCTAGACATCTTTCGTACAAATGAATCTCCTACAAAATGGATTTGACTGAAGCGGTTGACAACGTCACAAGATTGTACGGAAGTGTAGTTCCGTTGTCGACACGAAGAATCAAACGGGATCCAGTCACTGATTTCAGCATGATAAACCTTTCGCAAATCAGCACATCTATAATTATGCAAAAGGTAAAAACAATGAGATAAAATAAGTCAATATTACATCTGGGAATGTGAGTTTTCGAATCTTGCAAGATTTCGTAAGTTTTATGCATTTCAAGAATGTTCCTGATGTTGCGTCGCGTATGTGAAGTTCTATCTTGTCGGATCTTGAAAGCAAATCTTTTAGAATTTTTCGGCTATTTGGTGATTTTTTGTAATACGTTATTGCCAAATTTTTTGTGTCTGGTTGATAAATCAATGCACAGCAATTTTGTTCTTATTACTTTGTGCTCAGCCTTAAACAACTAATGTGCGTTTCTGGTTTTGTAACCTAATATAGCATATTAAAACAGTTGAGAATGGTTTTCTAATCAAATACAATCCTATTCGAAAATATTTGATTCGTCATTATGTTCTACAGATTCGATTCGTAAAAAAATTCGAAGTTTGCATATCTGAACAATAACTTTCAGAAATCCTATTTTGTGATTCATGAGTCACTGATGGTCAGCAACTTGGCGACGCGATCCAACAGAGACCTATGCTTAACATAGAATAAATTGACGCCTTTTACGGAGATAGCTATGAAAATAGATGTTTATATATGGAAAAGTTGAAACGCCACAATACAAAGAAAGGTAAACATTTGTTCGCCCTAGTAAAAGCATTGTGTATCGACGAGTTTACAATTCATCTTTGTTGCCCACAGTCGACCAGTAATATTGAGTGTTTGTCATTAGGGTATACATATAATACGGTTTTTGATCGATCAAGCCAATCATCAGATATTTTCTTCCAAACACGTTATAGTAAGTATGAGTCACAGTTGAATCGTGACGATTTTTTCTGACTAGAATTTTTCGATAGCCACTCGGAGTGTATCCCCTGACCGAGGCCCTGTTCCAGAAGCCACTTATAGACAGACAGGTTTGAAGTCATTGGAAATATATGACTGTTCTGGTTCGGCTTAGCCTACACCCTGGGTTGTGAGATGAGCATGGATTAACAAGTCTTCAACCTTCGATACCAAAGTGATAACCACACTGCCATCACCCTACAAAATATTTTCGATAAAACCGAAACGCCATAATACAAAGAAAGAAAACTATATAAATATTTGTATTATGGAAATATTGCACGCCAAAGACTTTTGAAATTTCCCTTTTTAACAGCAGCGGACCGATAATGTCTATTGCAAATAACCAATCTGAAATTTTTTTGGTCAAGTATGAGTTACTGATGAACTGCGTCGCCAATTAATCTAGGTATAATAAGTAAATTAATTCAATATCAAAGCAGGTAGAGTATTAACTAACTCAAAATAAACTAAACACAGAAACATTTATCTAATTTACCTGGTTTATAACCAAAGCAATACTTAGTTTGGGACATGAAACTAGGTTATCTAGTAATACTTTACCTAGTTTGGATAAGAATCAGGGTTGCCATCACTAGATTAAACCTCTACTCGTGTGCAAGCTTTACCCGATTGAAAGTTTTGCATTGCAAGAATTGAAGTGGGAGGCTACAAACTTACTTTAGACAATCACAGTTACTTCCACAATTCCCATCATATACATCACTACAACAAGGCTGTTTACTTTTGGCATCACACCAACTTCCAGCAGGAGCAGCCCAGGCGTTTCCTTTCGGTTTTGCTTGTACACTAGATATATAAAATATACATATATAAAACACATATTTATGTAAATGTAAGGTAGAGGATTATATTGTACTGGGTCAATTATACATTTCGGTCCGAAAAATTCAGCCGGTCATGATATGGTAGCTCCCCAGCTCTCTTTAAATATGTCATTCGGTCTCAACCAGCAATTAAATGTTATCAAGCATGAGCCATAGATAGACCGCACCTTTTCGTTGCGGTCCATCATTGACCCATACTTGACATAAAAAGCTTGGAAAATTTTCTGTTTGGAAATGCATGTCTGTGTTGATATTAGTCCATCATTTGTACTCGATGAAGATGTGACTAAATAACTCAAACAAAATTTCCCTTTCTGGCCACAGATCAAATAGAAATAACTTTTTACTTTTTGTATCAACATTTTCCGTCGTCCCTCCACAATCGTGTATGTATTCCACGTATTATTCGAAATTCAGTCAAATGTTTATCCAGTTCTTCTTCTTGCTTCACCAATTCTTTATACTCAATGTCATTTTCATTGAGTTTATAAATCTTTTTCTCCCAACGACCGTTTGTCAGATTGTGTAGAATATTTTCACAAAAAGGATTGCTTTGTATTTCCCTAACATCCGTTACAACTAAAGGCCGCCAGAATTTTGGACGTTGATCCACGACTTTAATATCTTGTCGACTGGAGTATAGCATGGAGAGGACAATACACACAATAGCAAAGCTAGCAAGGACTTTTGTGCGAAAAGACATCTTAACTATTTTGTAGCTTTTGTCTAGTCCTTAACAATAATACAGATTAATCAATATTTCTTTGATATAATTAATCCTTTCTATAAGAAAAAAAAAGAATTAGTGGTGGACTTATTCTTCAAAATAGCAAAACCTTTGTGGGTTCCGTTAAGCATAAGAAAACACCATGAGAGCTATTATGATCATAGCAATAAGTCCTGTAGGTGTCGCTGGTCAATTCGATTCCATGATTCGAATCGATTCGAAGCACGATTAATTCGAAACAATCGTTAACAGGCAGAAAACTTGTTAAGTGAACATTTATAACGACGAAATGAAATCGATTTTGATCAAATTTGACCAAAATCTATAATATTTTGTCGTTAAAATATAAAACTTGTTGCTCTTAGTGTAAATTGAAAATAAACTACAAAGTATAAATTTCTTTATTTTCACAATGGGGACAAGCGATAATAGTAAAAATGGGATGTTTGTTATTTACAAAAAACTAGTGATTCGATTCGATTCAAAAAAATTATTTGAATCATATTCGAATTCTATAGAATCAGTTTTGCCCAGCCCTAATTATAGGTACCGTCTTTAGTATATTACCCTATATATTACCTGTTTGTCGTAAGAGGCGGCTGAAAGAAAACAAAGTAGTAAATATTCATGTTATTGCCCAGGCAGATATCACTCACTGCATTCACTGACTTTTGTAGTAGCTATTTGCCATGAGTGGTCGTATAACAAACTATTGAAATCATAAAAAACACTGAAAAAGTGAATCGCTCACAGGTTATAATCTTGAAATATTTAATCAATATTATTTGAACAAAGCCTGAGTCTGCTGAATTCAGATCAGAGAATTTTCGAATTTCTGAAAAATCTTGTATATATGAGATAATTTTCTAACGTTTTGCACAAAAAATTTATTTCAGAAATTAGTCAGTAATTTTATCACAACAACTTCCCCGAAAATTATAAACTCGATACCTTCAAAAGTTATGTCACGACAAAAATGGGAATTGAATATTCTTCCTATATTACTTGATATTTTTTCAATATTATCTCGTGTGACAGGGTGATTTTTAGTCAATCCACTAATAAACAGCGAATAATCCAACTAAATATTCATGTGTGTGTTGAAATACCATAATATAGATCTTCGCTGTATCTGATCTGCCTACTAAAATGGTCTCAGTTAACAAAAGTGAACATCCATATTTAAGGGGCAGATGTTAGATCCTGGTTCTTATTGTCAGGCACTACGACCTCTGAACCTGAATAGCCGTAGTCATTGGGCCGACCTCTAACAATATGTGGTCACTCCAACATAAATTTGTGCTAATCATGGTGGAAGGAGTGCCTAAAAGCAATGAACTAACGACAACTTATATCGCCAAGAGCCAGTTATTGTAAGCAACAAAATGTAGTAACAGTAACTGAAATATATAAGCGGTGTTTACTCCTATGTTCTATTTTCTTTAAGCAGAACGTGGTCAATTAATTAAACTGGATTGATAGCTAGGTACCTGTAGTAAATTTACCAAAGAAAATTAGAGGGAAATTTGTATTTCCTCATCGTTTGCCAACATCTGTGTTCAAAACGATTTATCTAATAACATGTAATAAGTTACAAACAATACCTCAGCCACTAGTGAATCACTCTGAACTACCTAATAAGACGGTATGATACCTAGATCTGTCCGGGGCAGATAACACTTACTACATTATGCCATAACGTTTCTGCCTGGAATACTTTCGCTCAAATTGCAGTTATTGGCATTATTTTATGCAACTATTTGTCACATCAGTGGGCGTTATAGCAGGTTTTTTTTAAGAATTCAGTAAAAAAGTTAGTAATTTTAGTAAAATATATTCTCCGCGGTACTAATCAGGGGAATTGTGGGGAATTTTGAGATGACGTGATGATGTAGAATGTCCACATGTTACACCGTCACATCACCTTGCCAACTTTATCTTAAAGGGGGTTGATTATTTTGAGGGCTGTAATGTGATGGTATCGTGACATCCCTTCACCAAACCTATGAGTATTTTATGACTGGTGGTAGACAGGCGTCGTACTTAAACTCATTTCAGCATATGTAAAGCGTAGAGATGATCCAAAACGAGCGTACTTTTTGATCAATATATTGCAAAAGTGTTTGTAAAAAGAAACAAATACAAAAAAAAAATTGTCATTGTACCAGCGCAAATCATTGAACCAGACAATTTCGGGAAGTCTAAAACAAGAATGTCCCAAACATGCCATAACAAATAGGCAGCTTCTCGCAGTAGCGTCACGATAAAACACACATTCTTGTATGGTTGTCATAGTTTAATCAGGTAAAAAGTGATTCCGTGTCTCAGAATAATTTTTGGGCGTGGTAGCTTTGTACATTATTTAAAAATGCGAATATTTAGTCAGTGTGTTAATGAATTGAGATGTGGGTCGTGTTTTTGGTATCAGGAGGGTTTATTCAAAGGTTTCTGTGGAACCTGTGGGCTAGTACTGAAGAATTCACTAGTATTGGTATTAGCACATACAAGCATAACCCACAGATAGACTTCTCACTCAAAAATTCTTTTAGTATTTAGAAACCTGCAACTTTCAAACAATTCTTTTATAAATTTAATATCACACAACATCATTTCGAATCATCTTTTTTCGAATCTAATTTCAATTGAAAAAGAGGAAGATTTAATACATAGCATTTTTTTCTTTTAAGAAGGTTGAAATTCTTCAAATGCATGTTAGGCAGTGTTAATAATTTCAAAGGCAATTTGATAATCCTACTTCACCAGCGTGGTAAAATGCTTCAGTCTCAACTTAAGAAAATTTCACTTTTATAAATATAAATAAACTAGGCAAAATTTTCGCGGGTCTTTGGCGCGCAGACCTATATATTTGTATTGTTTTTACAACAAAATATCGAATTTTCTTAGACATAATTTTCGCTATAACAATTTTGCGAGATTTGGCATTTTCCGACGTCAATGTACACTATATTGCATTCACATTGCAATATTAAAATTTTTTTTTCTTTGAGTGATGAAAAGTTGCAAACAAGTTTTCAAAATTATCAACACTGCTGTGAAATAGCACTTAAACACATATATTGAAACATGTTCAGCTATATTGAACATGTAACCCTTCGTTCAGCATGACTGAAAAAAAGGGAAGACTGCGCTGACAAAGAACAAATAGTAGAACTAATAGTAGCGTTCCGCGTGGTAATATTTTTCAAACCATAAGAATCGCTATTTTCGTCAGTGGCCTCTAGGGCATGACCTTGATCAGGGTGATGATAAAAATGGCAATAAAAATATATTCAGAGGACGCAATCTTTTGAACCCAAATTAGACTTTCTGATTGTACAAACTCTTTTCTGAAGCATGATGCACTCAACAAATACTGATGAATGTACTACTGGCGAAGTTTGTTATTCACTAAAACAAACTAACTACAAAAAATGTTAATAATTTTGCATACGAAATATTAAAAACTGAATGAATATTTTACTGAGTTTTAGCCATTAACTTAAAATTAACTAAATATGTTACCTCAGCATATATTGATTAGCCTAGCAAGCAATATTTGACAAAAGTTTTTGATGTTGAAATATCAATTCATTAAACGATAATATCAAGGAGTGTAAGGTCATTTCCAAATTGGAAAAAATATGTTGGTTCAAAATCCACACCGCAATCCTTAAATTTTAAAATAAGACATATTATCTCGCCGTGACATTTAAATGAAAGCATTATCGTTATTAACTAGCATCAAACTTATATAATATGCCTTTCTTTTTTGGTATCCTTATTTTGTCTTGCTGATGAATGGCTTACTGGGTAATGAAACGGCCAATACCCTGGCAGGTCACAGTATTGAACCTTTGAAAATTAAAAGCTTTCTCGACGCAATGAATACCGAAAGACCATATTTTTAGATTTTCGTACGTATTGATTTATTCCGTTGATTGAGTATGTTTATATATTATACCGTCACCAGTTTAGAGATCATTCGCTAATCGATTTACTCAAGCGCATATAAACAGACATCTCGGTTAAACTCCTGTCCCGAAATACTGATACTTATACAGGATTTTTGATCGTTATTCAGGATTTTACCTTGATCTAGCTGTTGTATTCCTTAATATTCAACTATTCATCCTCAGACCTATTCCTGATATATTTAGTGAAAGGCGTATTATTTACGCTGATGTGGAGTGGCACATTTGTCTAATGGTCATATCAGATAAAATCAAACAATGTAGAAGAATCTGATATGAGCATTAGACAAATATACCACCTTTATTTTTAAAACACTGTCTTTCTAAAACACAGTTTATGAAACACTGTTTATTCACCACAACCTATTACCAAAACGACTACATTGGCAACCTACATATATGTTTTATGTACTTTTGTTGCTGAGCAAACAATCCAGTGCTTTTTTATATAAGATCCTACTTTATTGTCAACGAGTCAGTTAAAATTGGTTCATGCGCTATTGTCTGTTTGAAGTTTGCTTTAAACTGGAGACATAAAATACGTTGGCTCAAAATCTACACTCGCACCCTGAATGTTGAAATGTAAAATTTATCTTACTGTGAAATAATAAATAAAAACAGTATAAGTTATAAATGGATATCAAAGCTTCTGCTTGCTGCTTGCTTCCTTGCTGCTGAAGAAATTGCTTTCTTACCGCTGACCATGACTCTGTACGAGCGACCACTTATAGATGGACAGGGTTAGAGTTGATGGTAAGATATATAATCTTTTCTTTCCGTCTTAGCCTCCCTGGGCTGAGTGGTTTCCATGGATTAACGAGCCGGACTCGAACCTGAAATATCCAACATGCATTGCCTACATGTTAACCACTAGGCCATCAACTGCACTACAACTGCTACTATAAGCAGTTTATTTTTGTATGAAATGTTTTCTGATTCGGGTTCACTTGCCTTTATTTTATGTATGTATTTGTGGTTATATTCACTGAATCCCGATGGAATATCAATATAATAACTTTTTTTAACGTAATAAACACAAAGTTTTTTCAAAGTACCGAATCCATGACTTAAAGTACACTGTAAAAAATTGCAGTAAATTACGGCTCTTTTACAGTAATATTACATGGTGATACCAAAATAAAGCGAAAAAATCGAAATTTTTGGCCAATTATGGACTGTTGATGGAACGCACTGCTAAGATCTTCTTTTACATAGATATACTCAAGCATATATATGTGTACAACGCATATTGAACTCTTTACCGTTATAAGCTACTTGAATAAGACTGTTATGAACTATTATGGTCAACTCTTTGTCCTCGGTTCTATTCTTGTTCAATTTAGTCAAATGTCTGAACAGCTGACGAAATCTGTCTAGGGAGAGCCCATTACTACTGAACGGGATGCTCTTCGACTGGCTCAGATTTTCTCTTTCTTCAATGGCAATATCACCAGTAACGCGTATTAGTGATAAAAACCTATTTATTTCTTAAACTAGTTGAATTAAAACGAAATTAAACTACAATGACAATTATGGTCACTTAGTGGAATCAAGGGGGCATTCAAAATGAGCAAAACGGAGCAATACATTATCTTTTAAAAACCAAATAGCATATTGTAACAACGGAAATAGCAGGTCAGACTTGACTCATGTTACAATCAGGACTCATCTCACCTTCACTGCGCGTAATGCAGAAAATTAGCTTATATAAATATATTTTTTATTGTTCGAAATTACCTCTATGCAAGGTCTGCACGCGGTCGCATGAGACACAGATGGACCGCCCCTGGTCAGCGCGACACGTCGGTTAGTCGGCGCGATCTATCAATGACCCATATTTGACAAAACATAATTAGACAACATATTTCTGGCCGAGAGCTAACAGCAACTTATATGACGTAGCTACATAAAAGGCTGTTATAGTTTTCAACGTTAGGCTACGAGACCAACCGAACACTGATTTTTGTACTCAAGAGATTTCGATTTTAACCCTCAACATAAGTTCCCCAACGTCCAGATTCATCAGTCGCCCTCACTTTTGGAATATTTATTCCGTGTCCAAATTAAAAATCAATCAATGCCCAGAATTTTGGTAAAAAATAACCAAAATCAGTTGAGTGGTATCTCTGTTATCGCCAATTCAAAGTTGAGGTTAATATTGATCCCTAGAGAAAACGGGAAAGTTGAAGGTATAGATTTCCAGGGAGGAACAGGTAATGATAATATTGTTATGAAGTATAAAGATATATGTTATTTCATACGTAATGTATAGTACAGTAGCCTATCTTATACCGAATGTTGGAGTTCACACTGGCCTATCCGCATCACACAGACGATTGGTTACAGAATGCAGGAAAAAATAATAGGTAAATAGCAAATATAGCTACATATGAACATGGCTGGAGGATGATAACGCAAGTCGGACAACAGCCGAACGTTGAATACCGAAAACAAACTTCAGCGCGTTCTACGGGTAAGCTACTTCACGCGTTGCCATAATATTATTTCGGCCATTGTCTCGGCAAAATTTCGTTGACAACCGGCGAGATGGTTTCCCTCTTAACTGATAAAGTATCTTATCGGTGGAACACAGTAGGTACACTCAAAGAAGATGTGGTTATTCATTAACTATTCTTCGTCTCACTATTTCAGTCACACTTTTGAAATACTAAATAATACACTCGCACAAATACATACTCCCAACGTAAAAGTCCTTCAATTCATACCGCAGTAAAAAGATCGATCCTTGAAGTTAAATCATTGAACCAGATAATTTCGGGAAGTCTAAAACAAGAATGTCCCAAACATGCCATAACAAATAGGCAGCTTCTCGCAGTAGCGTCACGATAAAACACACATTCTTGTATGGTTGTCATAGTTTAATCAGGTAAAAAGTGGTTCAGTGTCTCAAAATAATTTTTGGGCATGGTGGCTTTGTACATTATTTAAAAATGCGAATATTTAGTCAGTGTGTTAATGAATTGAGATGTGGGTCGTGTTTTTGGTATCAGGAGGGTTTATTCAAAGCTTTCTGTGGAACCTGTGGGCTAGTACTGAAGAATTCACTAGTATTGGTATTAGCACATACAAGCATAACCCACAGATAGACTTCTCACTCGAAAATTATTTTAGTATTTAGAAACCTGCAACTTTCAAACAATTCTTTTATAAATTTAATATCACACAACATCATTTCGAATCATCTTTTTTCGAATCTAATTTCAATTGAAAAAGAGGAAGATTTAATACATAGCATTTTTTTCTTTTAAGAAGGTTGAAATTCTTCAAATGCATGTTAGGCAATGTTAATAATTTCAAAGGCAATTTGATAATCCTACTTCACCAGCGTGGTAAAATGCCTCAGTCTCAACTTAAGAAAACTTCACTTTTATAAATATAAATAAACTAGGCAAAATTTTCGCGCGTCTTTGGCGCGCAGACCTATATATTTGTATTGTTTTTACAACAAAATATCGAATTTTTCTCAGACAGAATTTTCGCTATAACAATTTTGCGAGATTTGGCATTTTCCGACGTCAATGTACACTATATTGCATTCACATTGCAATACTAAAATGTTTTTTTTTGAGTGATGAAAAGTTGTAAACAAGTTTTCAAAATTATCAACACTGCTGTGAAATAGCACTAAATACACTTAAACACATATATTGAAACATGTTCAGCTATATTGAACATGTAACCCTTCGTTCAGCATGACTAAAAAAAGGGAAGACTGCGCTGACAAAGAACAAATAGTAGAACTAATAGTAGCGTCCCGCGTGGTAATATTTTTCAAACCATAAGAATCGCTATTTTCGTCAGTGGCCTCTAGGGCATGACCTTGATCAGGGTGATGATAAAAATGGCAATAAAAATATATTCAGAGGACGCAATCTTTCGAACCCAAATTAGACTTTCTGATTGCACAAACTCTTTTCTGAAGCATGATGCACTCAACAAATACTGATGAATGTACTACTGGCGAAGTTTGTTATTCACTAAAACAAACTAACTACAAAAATGTTAATAATTTTGCATACGAAATATTAAAAACTGAATGAAGATTTTACTGAGTTTTAGCCATTAACTTAAAATTAACTAAATATGTTACCTCAGCATATATTGATTGGCCTAGCAAGCAATATTTGACAAAATTTTTTGATGTTGAAATATCAATTCATTAAACGATAATATCAATGAGTGTAAGGTCATTTCCAAATTGGAAACAATATGTTGGTTCAAAATCCACACCGCAATCCTTAAATTTTAAAATAAGACATATTATCTCGCCGTGACATTTAAATGAAAGCATTATCGTTATTAACTAGCATCAAACTTATATAATATGCCTTTCTTTTTTGGTATCCTCATTTTGTCTTGCTGATGAATGGCTTACTGGGTAATGAAACGGCCAATACCCTGGCAGGTCACAGTATTGAAGCTTTGAAAATTAAAAGCTTTCTCGACGCAATGAATACCGAAATACCATATTTTTAGATTTTCCGTACGTATTGAGTTATTCCGTCGATTGAGTATGTTTATACATTCTACCGTCACCAGTTTAGAGATCATTCGCTAATCGATTTACTCAATCGCATATAAGCAGACATCTCGGTTAAACTCCTGTCACGGAATACTGATCCTTATACAGGATTTTTGATCTTTATTCAGGATTTTTCCTTGACCTGGCTGTTGTATTCCTTATTATTCAACTATTCATCCTCAGACCTACTCCTGGTATGTTTAATGAAATGCGTATTATTTACGCTGATGTGGAGTGGCACATTTGTCTAATGGTCATATCAGATGAAATCAAACAATGTAGAAGAATCTGATATGAGCATTAGACAAATATATCACCTTTATTTTTAAAACACTGTCTTTCTAAAACACTGTTGATTCACCACAACCTATTACCAAAACGACTATATTGGCAACGTCCATATACGTTTTATGTTTACTTTTGTTGTTGAGCAAACAATCCAGTGCTTTTTTATATAAGATCTCACTTTATGGTCAACGAGTCAGTTAAAATTGGTTCATGCGCTATTGTCCGTTTGAAGTTGTAAAAAATGTTACAATAATAACATGTAGTATGAAGTTGTTTTAAACTGGAGACATAAAATACGTTGGCTCAAAATCTACACTCGCACCCTGAATGTTGAAATGTAAAATTTATCTTACTGTGAAATAATAAATAAAAACAGTATAAGTTATAAATGGATATAAAAGCTTTTGCTTGCTGCTTACTTTCTTGCTGCTGACCATGACTCTGTACGAGCGACCACTTGTAGATGGACAGGGTTAGAGTTGATGGTAAGATATATAATCTTTTCTTTTCGTCTTAGC
Organism: Styela plicata; assembly: GCA_963675895.2. Taxonomy (NCBI): domain Eukaryota; kingdom Metazoa; phylum Chordata; class Ascidiacea; order Stolidobranchia; family Styelidae; genus Styela; species Styela plicata. The sequence continues at coordinate 24,326,641 of OZ023147.1, read as the reverse complement.
CTCCCTGGGCTAAGTGGTTTCCATGGATTAACGAGCCGGACTCGAACCTGAGATATCCAACATGCATTGCCTACATGTTAACCACTAGGCCATCAACTGCACTACAACTGCTACTATAAGCAGTTTATTTTTGTATGAAATGTTTTCTGATTCGGGTTCACTTGCCTTTATTTTATGTATGTATTTGTGGTTATATTCACTGAATCCCGATGGAATATCAATATAATAACTTTTTTAACGTAATAAACACAAAGTTTTTTCAAAGTACCGAATCCATGACTTAAAGTACACTGTAACAAAATTGCAGTAAATTACGGCTCATTTACAGTAATATTACATGATGATACCAAAATAAAGCGAAAAAATCGAAATTTTTGGTCAATTATGGACTGTTGATGATGGAACGCACTGTTAAGATCTCCTTTTACATAGATATACTCAAGCATAATAAATGTGTACAACGCATATTGAACTCTTTATCGTTATAAGCTACTTGAATAAGACTGTTATGAAATATTATGGTCAAATCTTTGTCCTCGGTTCTATTCTTGTTCAATTTAGTCAAATGTCTGAACAGCTGACGAAATCTGTCTAGGGAGAGCCCATTACTACTGAACGGGATGCTCTTCGACTGGCTCAGATTTTCTCTTTCTTCAATGGCAATATCACCAGTAACGCACATAAGTGATAAAAACCTATTTATTACTTAAACTAGTTGAATTAAAACGAAATTAACGAATCCCAAAACTGCGTAAGATATTACTAAATAACCTAGTTTCACCTTCAATGTGATACTTAGATTAAAAACCAGGTAAACTAGGTAATTGTCGTTTGGCTGCATTTGAGGCACTTTTTAAAAGATTTTGAGGTTAAAATCATCAAAATAGTTTATTTTGAAAGCCATTTTTATTGAAACTTTAATACCTAGAATACTAGGTACCAATCAATTGAGCAATAATTGAATATAATACAGTAATTAAATACGTCAATAAATACAGTAATACACCAAAGAAAGGTCAAGCAGTTGTACAAAACCTCTCGCGAAGTTTAAAAACGTCCAGTATGTAAACGCGCCATCTTGCCCTAAAAATAAAAATTAACCTATACAAAAACATCAAAGAAAAGGAGGATATAAATGTTATAGCAATAGCACTTACATAGACAGTCATATTGGTTACAATCCAAGAACAACAACGAAACTTATTTACACTGGACAATAGCATTTGCGAGCCAAGTGTGAGTCACACATGGACCGCGCAAAGGTAGCGCGATCCATCTGTGGTGCACACTCGGAAATAACAAAAGATATGTTTACCTAGAAAATTTACTGGGTAAAATATGAAGCGATCAAACTAGATACACCAACGCACGCACGTACATTCTTAATTTCAAATTGCGATCCTTGAAAAATTATGTTCTGCCGGGCATGATCTACAGATAAGCACCAGAAAATTTTTTAGAGTGCACAATAATTTTTTTGTCAACATTCAAATGTGACAATTGTCCCCAGGTCTACATTGGTGGAACAAACGAAGCCTATACTCTAAGTTTTAATACGTGTTCAGTTTGTTTGATTCGAAAACTCATTTCTGAATTTGATATGTATAAAAAACGTTGCTTCAATCACCTGTTTTATTTTGTTAAGTCTGAGATACAGGTGGGCCACCGCACCTCCTCTATCAACTGCGTCAAGGTAGTATCCCGTAGTTTCCAAAACCATGCTTCTCTGCTTCGAATTGGAGTAAAATTGTGAACAGTTGTGTACTTTGAACCGAATGCTAAATAATTATTGCGACATCCTCAATCAACTGCGTCAGGGCAGTATCCCGTAATTTTCAAAACAATGTTGCTCTGTTTCGAATTAGATATAGGTTGTGAACAGTTGTGAACCGAATGCTAAATAATTATTCCGGCATCTCTGACATGGTAGATAATTATTTTATTGAAAATTTCGAAGGACTGTTTTACTAGCAATGTGATCAATTCATACATCTAGTAGTGAACCCGTGTCACTGAAGCAAAACCTTTTGGGGCGTAAGTTCCTTCTCATATCGAATTTTCCGTGCCATATTGAGTGCATTTGAACACAGATTTTACGCATAAGGCAAAACTGAATCATTTGTAATTCGAATCTGATTCGCATAATTGTTTCGAATCGGGTCGCATCAATAATTCCGTGTAATAACAATTATCTCATTTTTTAGTATTACAAATTGCCCCATTGTGAGAATCAAAAATTCATAGTATATTGTACATTTTCAATTCATACCCAGAGCAACAGTTTTCATATTTTAACGACAAAATATATCAAATTTGACCAAAATCGATTGCATTTTCTCGTTAAAAACGAAAATTCTAGTTCATTTAGCAAGTTTTTGTTCCTATATGAATGATTCACTATTGATTCGAATAAATTGTGCCTCGAATCGATTCGAATCACCGAATCGAATTGCCCAGCCCTATGTACGCATTGTTCTTGTTAGTCACGTTATATGTCACTTCATGGCAAACGACGCAGCAATATAGTTAATTATCGCAATATATGCGATAACCAGGAAGAAAGATAGTTAGTTGCACGTTGAAGATCGTAACCTTCATCAAAGCAGTTTGCGGAAAGCTGAAGCATTAGGAAATAGAATGAAGATATCCAAGTCAAAATATTTAACGTGAACATGTTTTCCCAAGTATGGGTCACTGATGGAACGAGCCGTCAAAGCGCGGTCCATCTCTGGCGCATGCTTAGTAAAATAAAGTTTCTGATCATGATAGCTTTCCTATAAGTTTATAAACGAGCACAACTGGTGGACAATCGGGAAAAATTACCTCTATCCATCCATGTTCTCAGCAAAGCAACAGGGGCTTAGTCACAACAAAAAATTCGCAAAAAAATCCACTTCCGAAGATCATTAAACTGAATAAAGCACGAGCAAACAAAACAAAAATGGACAATGGCAAAATATAAACCTAAACTAATATTATTTTCTGTTATCATTCGTACCCAGTATACCATCGTATTAAATATTCTACACGGACGCGACGCACCCACGCTTTGTTCGCATTCATCGTCGCACGTTATTTTCTTTACAAACTTTTGTAGTAAGACACCTAGGGTAAAAAAAAGTGATAAAAGTTTTTTTTATCACCGCGAACAAAAAAATAATTCGTTGAGTAAACACAACCAATGGAATTCCCATTCTAATGATGCCAAAAGAAAATTTGGTCTACAGTGGGCGCTTCAAGTGCAAAATTTACTGCAAATGACACGGTAAAATGTGTTTTTGATATTCAGCGTTGACCTGTTGGCAGCCTCACAGCCTTGCTGTATCATCATGCAGGAGGGAGGGGGTGTTTCCTCGGCGAATACTCATGTTTTATTTAATGACACTTTCCTTTGATATTTAGTCGTAAATATATGCCAGAACAAGTGTGACTTCTACATTTATTAATATCCCGAAACAAGATTTACAACTAGCTACTAAATTTAGGAGCAGTCATATAGCTCAATCTGAAAAAACTTTAGGTTTACTCATTTTTAACGTTCTCGGTTTGAATCCCGTACAGGATGGTAATATGCGAGAAGATTGCTGGATCAATTCGTCGTCGTGACAACTTCCCCCATCAACTATGTTCTTTGCACAGGAAAATACCTGTAAACGCTTAACTTCATCCCGACTTGGAACTGTTATCTGCGGAAGAAGTCGTTGTTCGCCATGTGGTTAAGGAGTATTTTCGGTTTTCTTCTCCTGCAGGATAAAAATGAAAACCTATTAGATCAGAATTCAAACTTGACAAAAATCGATTGTATTTTGTTGTTAAAAATGAAACTTCTAATTCATTTAGAAGTTTTTGTTCCCATGAACGATTCGCGACGGATTCGAAGCAATTGAGCTTCGAAGCGATTCGAATTGCCGAATCGCATTGGCCAGCCCTACCTACAGTAGATCAATGACCAATATTTAAGAAATCAAATTTACATCATTTTTCCAGTATATATTTCCCTACATTTTATTAACTTCTCAAACCGATTCTTCTCCTCTGTATCGGACTATTTCGAATTATATATATTTTTTTGTCATTTATACTATATTCTACTATTTATTTTTGCCAAGAATTGAAATAAAAAATATATTAAATAATACATATGTTGGATTATATGGTTGCAAACCGTTGAAGAATAAATTTAATTTCCAGATAGTTAGAACCCATGAACCAAATGGCTAGATAAAACAATATCACAAGTATCACCTGTTTCAAACTAATGACAGGACATGCGAGTATGGAAAAAGAGGAATCATGTTTCGTTAACCCGCACTTAATCGAATCAACACAGTTTATATTTGCCATTACGATGGCGTCCAGTTTATAAAAGCACGGTACACGCATTACAGTTTGTTCTCGAACGATTTTTTTTTCAATCGCGAGCTAAAAGTATGAGAGATTCCTAATTTAACAACAGTTTTGATAGCCGTACTAAGCGCAGCGTAAAAGAGATATTAATTTTAACAACAGATTATTATTATTTTCATAATTTTAATGGCGAACATTTACGTTTTGGTATTTTCACTTATTATCCATCCCGAAGTATGAACTGGGCAAAGCCAAATCATTTGGAATTCGAATCTGATTCGGACAATTTTCTTGAAAATGATCAAATCACCAATCCATCATATGGGAGCCAATTAATCTAAAGACACAAACATTGAGGGCCAATCTAATTCTGCTATTTTACTGAAAGAAGATTGGTGAATTGTAGAAGCGCAATATTTCTAGCCTTGAGCAGCACAGCATATGTCAGCTAGACGCAAATTGCTCAATTTCAAGGACCGCCAATATCAATAAACTCCCATAGGCAGTTAGGATTCAAAGCTATAAACTCTAGGCAAAAGACTTTGCAGCGCGAAGTTTATTGACTTTCACGAAGTAAAAATATTTTAAAATTCAGTCAGTTTTCTTGCTACAAAGGCTTGCTTGACAACTCATGTCTCAAACCACTGATGGATTACTAGATTGATCCAATTATAGATGAATTCAAGTTTGCTGCTTTTAGCTGTGTTTTAGCTCCCTGTCGAAGGGCTAATACCCAACGATGTTAGACCCATATTTTAGTAGTTATTGTTTGGCAATGTGTGTTTTAGCTCCCGCGTAGAGTCCTGCTTTCCGACGCTCTGATGGAAGATAATAATCAAACCACCGAACAATCGCTTCGCAACCGACTGTCTAATCCCCATGCTATACTGGCTGTGGATTGCACTTCATCAATTGCGCGATGATTATGGCGTGCAGTATTTTAAACAATGCCTCACAACACTTTTTCGGTGTAAGGAAACCAAATATTTTTTTTCACATTTTGGAATGTCAGACAATAGTAATAAGGAATTTACACAGTAGGCTTGTAGGAATATTATTTATCGAATCTTTGTAGTAATCCTACTAGATATGCAAAAATCTGACAATTCAAATAAAAAAAGGGAAATCGGGACATCACTGACCCTTACAGACGATGTCAACTATGCTAAAATATAGAAAAATCTCACTCCGTGCTCTTGAGATATTTTACATTCCGATACGCTTAGGTTTGAATAGCACATTTCCCCCTCTAAAAATAGCACAATGTGAAAAGATACAAATTATAAATAGTGCACCAGAAACGCTCGCAAACTGATAAAAAAAGTGAACTCAAATAGCAATTTTTTTTTGAAGTACGCTGCTTGGAAGCGCTATCAGTTTATTTTTAATCAGAATTGTTATTTGTAAGTTTTTTGCCATTTTTAAGATATTTCGAGGGAGTGCTTTAACATGAAATTATGAAAAATTTCCACAGGCAAATAGTAAACAGAACTATGACATCCGGATAAGAAGTATTCCATAGGATAAAATGAATCGACAATAGCCTTCGATCGCCGCGAAATTTCTTTTTCAGAGTTTCTTACCGAAAGTGCTATAAACAGCCATTTTTACTGCTGTAATTGTCGCCATATGACCGTGAAATCTTTCTCATACTCCCTCGACGTGTGTCAAGTCAATTTAACATTTTTTCTTCGGTGAATGTCGGAGATCTTCAGTTTATACTGGATATTTCCGGATTGTGCCGCTAAGGTGCGGTCGACTCATACAGTGCGTTAAACACCCCAATAAATAAGGCAAAAACAATTTTAACATATTGACAGCATAACGTACAAACTAGAATTTTGTGTTAATGCGTGTCTGAATGAATGAATTAAATAAATAGACAAAATGTGGAGAAATTGCATCTTGGATAGTATTTGAATCATCTACATTTCTAAGCATTAGAAAAATTATGGTATGAATAAATCCATCCTGAGAAAATTGTGGAGTTGTAATTTAAAAAAGCTTGTCACGTTAAAATCGTCACAATAAGTTGTATTGTTGCTATTTGGCTACCTGGAGTAAGTCCATGTGGAAAGCGCAATTAGGTAATTCGAAGCACAAATTATTTGAATCAGTCGAGCACTGACCATAAGAACAGTAATTTTTAAAATAAACGCACACTTCCCATTTTTTCGAAAAATAGAAGCAAGAAATTTCATTATTGTGATGATAGGGTAAGTACCAATGGTAAAAACGAGAATATTTATGAAGAATTTCAGATTCGAAAAAATAATTTGGATTAGTTAGGAAAAAGTCCAGATTTTACAACAGATTATATAGCTATACAGTGGTAAAATGTACAATATCCAAGGAACAGTTACATAGTAAATAATCGTAACAAGAATTAATGCAAAATGTTTATAATAAACAAAATTCAAAACAAAATATTTTGTTAAAAAATAATTGATAAAAAATATTTTCCAAATTTTTCACATTGACGGAACAATAAGACCAAAGTTATAATGCACAACATTTTGTCTACATTCTATTGAAATTAATCAATCAATCAAATTAAAATATTGAAGAGTATATCCTCTCACTCAAAAAAATTTCGTCCAACCATGTTTTGTTAAGTATTAGTCAATGATAAATCGTGCCGATGTGGCACAGTACATCTGTGACTCATGATTGATAAAATTAATTTTGATAGAGGATTTGACTTATTTTCAAAATTTTGAAATATTGTCAACACGTTGCTATGCATATCTAGATATTTTCGTGAAAAAAGAATTGAAAAAAATTGAAATTATATTTTGTAAAATTAGCATAATCCTGATAGCGGTACATCACATGCGTGTTTTAGTCCCCACCAGTAAAGATTGTTTAATTCGTGCTTATACAAAATTCTTGATTAAACATATTACATTTTTTCAAAGTTGCAAAATAAAAAATAAAATCATGAAGAACTGCATGGTAAAATTAAAGCGCATTTGCATATATAAAAATATTACTATTCCAAAGTTTGATTGTCTTAAAATACTTCCAGAGTAATGTTAAGATTTTTCATTTGCTCATTTTAGGAAACTAGATTTCTGTTTTGTTGTTACTAAGTCGAGTAATTTCACCTGTTGTATGAAAAAAATGTATAATAATTTTGTCATGAGCTTTAAAATTTTCAGTTAATACCTAATTTAAGAATATTTTGTTCCGTCTGATCGCACAAGGTAAAAATGCAGTATACGAAATGCACATGTGTCAATTTCAGCACGATGGATATCATCGAATCCTTACAATATATTAAAGTATTTTAAAGCAGCGTCGAGGAGAAGTCCATTGCATGCTCAACGAAATAAAAATTCGTATGATACGCTTTGAAGAACAATCATGAAATGTAATCTAAATAATTCAGTAATAATTGCACTTTGACTATGTTTACTCCAAGACCATGGTGAGCACCATCATAGCTATGCACACCGGATGTAACTTTTGAAAAATCCAATACCGGAATATTATGTGCATCGCAGTAAACTTTCATTTCTTGTGAAAATTTTCCACATACAACGTTTCCATTTTGAGCATGATATGCCATCGGTTTCAATAAACCGTCCGTATCCGGGTACATAAACACAATGTGCGGCCATCGTTTTACTTTTTTAAACTTTTTGCCAGTACCATTTACGTTGCCAGATTTTTGATAATATTTTTCCAAATAGTCTATTGCGGGATGAAGAAATTTTTGAATGGTCGTTTGTGATTTACAGCCATCATGTCCGCCTAAACCGAGCAGTATGACAGTGCCCTTTTTGTCAGTTAAACTTTTGACTAATTCCAAAAACTGATTAGCAAATCCATTGTTGTAAAACGAAGAAATAACAACTGACGGAGTTCGTTCCCCACAGAACTGAGTTTCATTTACTAATTTATTTAGTAAATATCCCCCATCCGTCCTGCACTCGGTCCAATAAAACTGATCGAGCCCGACACAAAGTTCTTTAAATTTTTGATCGTATTTTTTTCAATAGAAAACCGTATGTAGGATCCGACCGTAAGGTCAAAACAAAACCTCTAGACATCTTTCGTACAAATGAATCTCCTACAAAATGGATTTGACTGAAGCGGTTGACAACGTCACAAGATTGTACGGAAGTGTAGTTCCGTTGTCGACACGGAGAATCAAACGGGATCCAGTCACTGATTTCAGCATGATAAACCTTTCGCAAATCAGCACATCTATAGTTATGCAAAAGGTAAAAACAATGAGATAAAATAAGTCAATATTACATCTGATAATGTGAGTTTTCGAATTTTGCAAGATTTCGTAAGTTTTATGCATTTCAAGAATGTTCCTGATGTTGCGTCGCATATGTGAAGTTCTATCTTGTCGGATCTTGAAAGCAAATCTTTTAGAATTTTTCGGCTATTTGGTCATTTTTTGTAATACGTTATTGCCAAATTTTTTGTGGCTGGTTGATAAATCAATGCACAGCAATTTTGTTCTTATTACTTTGTGCTCAGCCTTAAACAACTAATGTGCGTTTCTGGTTTTGTAACCTAATATAGCATATTAAAACAGTTGAGAATGGTTTTCTAATCAAATACAATCCTATTCGAAAATATTTGATTCGTCATTATGTTCTACAGATTCGATTGGTAAAAAAATTCGAAGCTTGCATATCTGAACAATAACTTTCAGAAATCCTATTTTGTGATGCATGAGTCACTGATGGTCAGCAACTTGGCGACGCGATCCAACAGAGACCTATGCTTAACATAGAATAAATTGACGTCTTTTACGGAGATAGCTATGAAAATAGATGTTTATATATGGAAAAGTTGAAACGCCACAATACAAAGAAAGGTAAACATTTGTTCGCCCTAGTAAAAGCATTGTGTATCGACGAGTTTTACAATTCACCATTGTTGCCCACAGTCGACCAGTAATATTGAGTGTTTGTCATTAGGGTATACATATAATACGGTTTTTGATCGATCAAGCCAATCATCAGATATTTTCCTCCAAACACGTTTTGTTAAGTATGAGTCACAGTTGGATCGTGAAGATTTTTTCTGACTAGAATTTTTCGATAGCCACTGGCAGTGTATCCCCTGACCGAGGCCCTGTTCCAGAAGCCACTCATAGACAGACAGGTTTGAAGTCATTGGAAATATATGACTGTTCTGGTTCGGCTTAGCCTACACACTGGGTTGTGAGATGAGCATGGATTAACAAGTCTTCAACCTTCGATACCAAAGTGATAACCACACTGCCATCACCCTACAAAATATTTTCGATAAAACCGAAACGCCATAATACAAAGAAAGAAAACTATATAAATATTTGTATTATGGAAATATTGCACGCCAAAGACTTTTGAAATTTCCCTTTTTAACAGCAGCGGACCGATAATGTCTATTGCAAATAACCAATCTGAAATTTTTTTGGTCAAGTATGAGTTACTGATGAACTGCGTCGCCAATTAATCTAGGTATAATAAGTAAATTAATTCAATATCAAAGCAGGTAGAGTATTAAATAACTCAAAATAAACTAAACACAAAAATATTTATCTGATTTACCTGGTTCATAACCAAAGCAATACTTAGTTTGGGACATGAAACTAGGTTATCTAGTAATACTTTACCTAGTTTGGATAAGAATCAGGGTTGCCATCACTAGATTAAACCTCTACTCGTGTGCAAGCTTTACCCGATTGAAAGTTTTGCATTGCAAGAATTGAAGTGGGAGGCTACAAACTTACTTTGGACAATCACAGTTACTCCCACAATTCCCATCATATACATCACTACAACAAGGCTGTTCACTTTTGGCATCACACCAACTTCCAGCAGGAGCAGCCCAGGCGTTTCCTTTCGGTTTTGCTTGTACACTAGATATATAAAATATACATATATAAAACACATATTTATAGAAATGTGAGGTAGCGGATTATATTGTACTGGGTCAATTATACATTTCAGTGCTAAAAATTCAGCCGGTCATGATATGGTAGCTCCCCAGCTCTCTTCAAATATGCCATTCGGTCTCAACCAGCAATTTAATTTTATCAAGCATGAGCCATAGATAGACCGCACCTTTTCGTTGCGCTCCATCATTGACCCATACTTGACATAAAAAGCTTGGAAAATTTACGACTGGAAATGCATGTCTGTGTTTATACTAGTACGTCACTTGTATTCGATGAAGATATGACTAAATAACTCAGGCTTGACATGAAATATTTAACGAAATTTCCCTTTCTGACCACAGAGAAATAACTTTTTACTTTTTGTATCCACATTTTCCGTCGTCCCTCCACAATCGTTTATGTATTCCACGTTTTATCCGAAATTCAATCAAATGTTTATCCAGTTCTTCTTCTTGCTTCACCAATTCTTTATATTCAATGTCATTTTCATTGAGTTTAAAAATCCTTTTCTCCCAACGTCCGTTTGTCAGATTGTGTAGAATATTTTCACAAAAAGGATTGCGTTGTATTTCACTAACAAACGTTAAAACTAACGATTGCCAGAATTTTGAAAGTTGATCCACGATTTTAATATCTTGTGGACTAGAGTATATCATGGTGAGGACAATGCACACAATAGCAAAGCTAGCAAAGACTTTCGTGCGAAAAGACATCTTAACTATTTTGTATCTTCCGTCTAGTCCTTAACACTAATACAGATTAATCAATATTTCTTTGTCATAATTAATTCTTTCTATAAGTAAAAAAAGAATTAGTAGTGAAATTATTCTACAAAAAGCAAACTTCCTGTGAGGTTAACTGAGCATGAGAAAACACCATGGGATAGCTATTATGATCATAGCAATAAGTCCAGTAGGTAGAGATAGGCAATTCGATTCGATTAATTCGAAACAATCGTGAATCGTCCATAGGCAAAAAGTTTTTAAGTGAAAATTTCTAACGACGAAAAGCAATCGATTTTGATCGAATTTGACTATAATCGATTATATTTCGTCGTTAAATACAAAAATCGTTGCGCTTAGTGTAAATTGAAAATAAACTACTAACTGTAAATATTTTTTTTATTTTCACAATGGGCAAAATTTACAATAGTAAAAATGGGATATTCGTTATTTACAAAGAACTAGTGATTCGATTCGATTCAAAAAATTATTTGAATCATATTCGAATTCTATAGAATCGGTTTTGCCCAGCCCTAATTATAGGTACCGTCTTTAGTACAGTCCTATATATTACCTGTTTGTCGTAGGAGGCGACTGAAAGAAAACAAAGTAGTAAATATTTAAATTATTGCCCAGTACAGATATCACTCACTGCACTCATTGACTTTTGTAGTAGCTATTTGCCATGAGTGGTCGTATAACAAACTATTGAAATCATAAAAAAACACTGAAAAAGTGAATCGCTCAAAGGTTATATTTTTGAAATATTTAAACAATATTATTTGAACAAAGCCTGAGTCTGCTGAATTCAGATCAGAGAATTTTCGAATTTCTAAAAAATCTTGTATATATGATATAATTTTCTAACGTTTTGCACAAAAAATTTATTTCAGAAATTAGTCAGTAATTTTATCACAACAACTTCCCCGAAAATTATAAACTCGATACCTTCAAAAGTTATGTCACAACAAAAAATGGGAATTGAATATTCTTCCTATATTACTTGATATTTTTTCAATATTATCTCGTGTGACAGGGTGATTTTTAGTCAATCCACTAATAAACAGCGAATAATCCAACTAAATATTCATGTGTGTGTTGAAATACCATAATATAGATCTTCGCTGTATTTGATCTGCCTACTAAAATGGTCTCAGTTAACAAAAGTGAATATCCATATTTAAGGGGCAGATGTTAGATCCTGATTCTTATTGTCAGGCCCTACGACCTCTGAACCTGAATAGCCGTAGTCATTGGGCCGACCTCTAACAATATGTGGTCACTCCAACATAAATTTGTGCTAATCATGGTGGAAGGAGTGCCTAAAACCAATGAACTAACGACAACTTATATCGCCAAGAGCCAGTTATTGTAAGCAACAAAATGTAGTAACAGTAACTGAAATATATAAGAGGTGTTTACTCCTATGTTCTATTTTCTTTAAGCAGAACGTGGTCAATTAATTAAACTGTGTTGATAGTTAGGTACCTGTAGTAATAAATTTACCAAAGAAATTTAGAGGGAAATTTGCATTACCTCATAGTTTGCCAACATCTGTGTTCAATACGATTTATCTAATAACATGTAATAAGTTACAAACAATACCTCAGCCACTAGTGAATCACTCTGAACTACCTAATAAGACGGTATGATACCTAGATCTACCCGGGGCAGATAACACTTACTACATTATGCCATAACGTTTCTGCCTGGAATACTTTCGCTCAAATTGCAGTTATTGGGATTATTTTATGCAACTATTTGTCACATCAGTGGGCGTTATAGCAGGTTTTTTTTAAGAATTCAGTAAAAAAGTTAGTAATTTTAGTAAAATATATTCTCCGCGGTACCAATCAGGGGAATTGTGGGGAATTTTGAACTGACGTGATGATGTAGAATGTCCACATGTTACACCGTCACATCACCTTACCAACTTTATCTTAGAGGGGGTTGATTATTTTGAGGGCTGTAATGTGACGGTATCGTGACATCCCTTCACCAAACCTATGAGTATTTTATGACTGGTGGTAGACAGGCGTCGTACTTAAGCTCATTTCAGCATATGTAAAGCGTAGAGATGATCCAAAATGAGCGTACTTTTTGATCAATATATTGCAAAAGTGTTTGTAAAAAGAAACAAATACAAAAAAAAATTGTCATTGTTTTGACTGGAAGCTTTGAACGTTGTTTCCGCCAATATGAAAGTCGAAAGGGAACCTCTGTCACCTTTGATAAAGGCACAGGAAGGGCGTCTCTGTTACTCTCATGCATTTGAGTATAACATATGAATTGCGCCGACGAAATCAGTTTCTATACCACTCAGGAAATATTTATCAAAATATGGTTTGGTAAACATGAGTCACTGATGGATCGCAACGCTTAGGCGCGAGCTATCTGTGAGTCATGTTTGCAAAAGAAAGAATTGGAACCGAATTAAATGACTTGCTCTTGAGCCCATGCAATCAGTAGGTACAATTAAAAAGTCATCAATAGACATAGTTTGCAAAGATATTCTGTAAATTTTCCGACAGCCTTGGCAGCTTTCTTCAATATTATTTCTTAGTGTAAGTTGAAATTATTTCAGTTGATGTGATATTGTATGAAACATATTTTATTTCATCGCCGATCTATTGTAGTTGTTTACCGCGTAAACAGCCATAATGGAGACGTATCATACTACGATAACATGTGTGTATAATTAATTTTTTCATAATAATATGTTACAGGATGACAGTATTTTTAATATTGCTCAGTGCGAAACTGATAATTTGAAAAAATTCTGGTAATTCAGTGTTAACAAGTGGATACTGAAAATGAGCAAAACAGGGCGTTATATTATCTTCCAAAAACCAAATAGCATATTGTAACAACGGAAATAGCAGGTCAGCCTTGACTCATGTTACAAACAGGACTCATCTCACGATTTCACTGTGCGGAGTGCAGAAAATTAGCGATCAATAATTTTATTTTGTCAAGCATGCGACACAGATAAACCGCTCCTGGTCACCGCGACGCATTGGTGTCTCAAGCTTATTTTTTATGCGCGCTAAATATTTCTTGACTGCGAGGTAGAAGAAACATCCTGAATTAACCTGTCCTCTCAAAAATATTTTTGTCAAGCGTGTGGCACAGATTTCAATTTTAACCCTCAACATAAGTTCCCCAACGTGGAGATTCATCAGTGTCCTTCACTTTTGGAAGATCTATCCCTTATCCAAATTAAAAATCAATCATTGCCCAACATTTTGGTACAAAATAAACCAAAATCAGTTGAGTGGTATCCCTGTTATCGCCAATTCAAAGTCGAGGTTAATATTGAGCCCTAGAAACAACGGGAAAGTTGAAGTTATAGATTTCAAGGGAGGAACAGGTAATGATAATATTGTTATAAAGTATAAAGGTCTATGTTATTTCATACGCAATGTATAGTACCGTAGCCTATCTTATATCGAATGTTGGAGATCACCCAGGCCTATCTGCATCGCACAGACGATTGGTTACTAAGTGCAGGAAAATATAACAGGTAAATAGCAAATATAGCTACATATCAACATGACTGGATGATGATAACGCTAGTCGGACAATAGACGAACGTTTAATACCGAAAACAAACTTCACACAGTAGATACACTCAAATAAGATTTTGTTATTCATTAACTATTCTTCGCCTCACTATTTCAGTCACACTTTTTGTAATCCTAAATAGTACACTCGCACAAATACATACTCCCAGCGTAAAAGTCCTTCAATTCATACCGCAGTAAAAAGATTGATCCTTGAAGTTAAATCATTCAACCAGACAATTTCAGGAAGTCTAAAACAAGAAAGTCACAAACATGCCATAACAAATAGGCAGCTTCTCACTTACAGTAGCGTCACGATAAAACACACATTCTTGTATGGTTGTCATTGTTTAAACAGTTAAAAAGTGGTTCCGTGTCTCAGAATAATTTTTGAGCGTGGTAGCTTTGTACATTATTTAAAAATGCGAATATTTAGTCAGTGTGTGAATTAATGGAGATATGGGTCATGTTTTTGGTATCAGGAGGGTTTATTCAAAGCTTTCCGTGGAACCTGTGATCTAGTACTGAAGAATTCACTAGTATTGGTATTAGCACATACAAGCATAACCCACAGATAGACTTATCACTCGAAAAATATTTTAGTATTTGGAAAACTACAAGTTTCAAACAATTCTTTTATAAGTTTAATATCAAACAACATCCTCAACTTTTTTCGAATCTAATTTGAATTGAAAAAGAGGAAGATTTAATACATAGCATTTTTTTCCTTTAAGAAGGTTGAAATTCTTGAAATGCATGTTAGGCAGTGTTATTCCTTTCAGAGACAATTTGATAATGCTACTTTACCAGCGTGGTAAAATGCTTCAGTCTCAACCTAAGAAAATTTCACTTTTTGTCGCGTATAACAGTCATGTAAATTTCCTGTTTGATTAAATATGAAATATTCTCTGTTGAAGGCAAACTTGATGGCTTGCGCTATGAGCCCTGATCTGGACCAGGCTGACATAATGTCAACTATAAAACAATAAAACAACTATAAAAACAATAAACATGATGGCTGGCGACGGAATCGGATATGTTTTCAAGTTCTAAGCGGAAGATATAGTTTCTCAATAGTTTGAAATTTTATACAAAAATATAAATAAACTAGGCAAAATTTTCGCGCGTCTTTGGCGCGCAGACCTATATATTTGTATTGTTTTTACTACAAAATATCGAATTTTCCCAGACAGAATTTTGCGAGATTTGGCATTTTCTGACGTCAATGTACACTATATTGCATTCACATTGCAATATCAAAATGTTTTTTTGAGTGATGAAAAGTTGTGAAAAAGTTTTCAAAATTATAAACACTGCTGTGAAATAGCACTAAAATATACTAAAACAAATATATTGAAACATGTTGAGCTATATTAAACATGTAACTCTTCGTTCAGCATGACTGAAAAAATTTGTAGAACAAGAGAAGACTGCGCTGACATAAAGAACAAAGAGTAGAAGGGATGCGTGGTAATATTTTTCAATTCATAAGAATCGCTATGTTCGTCTATAAGTGGCCTCTAGGGCATGACCTTGATCAGGGTGATGATAAAAATGGCAATAAAAATATATTCAGAGGACGCAATCTTTTGAACCCAAATTGGACTTTCTGATTGCACAAACCCTTTTCTGAAATGTGATACACTCAACAAATACTGATGAATGTACTACTGGCGAAGCTTGTTATTCACTGAAACAAACCAACTACAAAAAATGTTGATAATTTTGCATACGAAATGTTAAAAACTGAATGGAGATTTTACTGAGTTTTAGCCATTAATTTAAAATTTACTAAATATGTTACCTCAGCGTATATTGATGGGCCTAGCAAGCAATATTTGACGAAACTTCTTGATGTTGAAATATTCATTCATTAAACGATAATATCAAGCAGTGTGAGGTCATTTCCAAATCGGAAACAATATGTTGTTCAAAATCCACACCGCCATCCTTAAATTTTAAAATAAGACATACTATCTCGACGTGACATTTAAATGAAAGCATTATCGTTATTAATTAGCATCAAACTTATATAATATGACTTTCTTTTTTGGTATCCTCATTTTGTTTTTGCTGATGAATGGCTTACTGGGTAATAAAACGGCCAATACCCTGGCAGATCACAGTATTGAACCTTTGAAAATTAAAAGCTTTCTCGACGCAATGAATACCGAAATACCATATTTTTTAGATTTTCCGTACGTATTGATTTATTCCGTTGATTGAGTATGTTTATACATTCTACCGTCACCAGTTTAGAGATCATTCGCTAATCGATTTACTCAAGCGCATATATAAACAGACATCTCGGTTAAATTCCTGTCCTGGAATACTGATACTTCGTTATTCAGGATTTTTCCTTGATCTCGCTGTTGTATTCCTTATTATTCAACTATTCATACTCAGACCTATTCCTGATATATTTAGTGAAATGCGTATTATTTACGCTGATGTGGAGTGGCACATTTGTCTAATGGTCATATCAGATGAAATCAAGCAATGTAGAAGAACCTGATATGAGCATTAGACAAATATACCACCTTTATTTTTGAAACACTGTTTTTCTAAAACACCGTTTATGAAACACTGTTGATTCACCACAACCTATTACCAAAACGACTATATTGGTAATAATAATAATATCATGTAGTATGAAGTTGTTTTAAACTGGAAACATAAAATACGTTGGCTCAAAATCTACACTCACACCCTGAATGTTAAAATGTAAAATTTATCTTACTGTGAAATAATAAATAAAAACAGTATAAGTTATAAATGGATATCAAAGCTTCTGCTTGCTGCTTGCTTCCTTGCTGCTGAAGGACTTGCTTTCTTGCTGCTGACCATGACCCTGTACGAGCGACCACTTATAGATGGACAGGGTTAGACTTGATGGAAAGATCTATAATCTTTTCTTTTCGTCTCAGCCTCCCTGGGCTGAGTGGTTTCCATGGATTAACGAGCCGGACTCGAACCTGAGATATCCAACATGCATTGCCTACATGTTAACCACTAGGCCATCAACTGCACTACAACTGCTACTATAAGCAGTATATCAATATCAATATAATAACTTTTTTTAACGTAATAAGCACAAAGTTTTTTCAAAGTACCGAATCCACGACTTAAAGTACACTGTAACAAAATTGCAGTAAATTACGGCTCTTTTACAGTAATATTACATGATACCAAAATAAAGCGAAAAAATCGAAATTTTTGGTCAATTATGGACTGTTGATTGAACGCACTGCTAAGATCTCTTTTTACATAGATATACTCAAGCATAATAAATGTGTACAACGCATATTGAACTCTTTACCGTTATAAGCTACTTGAATAAGACTGTTATGAACTATTATGGTCAAATATTTGTCCTCGGTTCTATTCTTGTTCAATTTAGTCAAATGTCTGAACAGCTGACGAAATCTGTCTAGGGAGAGCCCATTACTACTGAACGGAATGCTCTTCGACTGGCTCAGATTTTCTCTTTCTTCAATGGCAATATCACCAGTAACGCGCATTAGTGATAAAAACCTATTTATTTCTTAAACTAGTTGAATTAAAACGAAATTAACGAATCCCAAAACTGCGTAAGATATTACTAAATAACCTAGTTTCACCTTCAATAGGCAATGTGATACTTAGATTAAACACCAGGTAAACTAGGTAATTGTCGTTTGGCTGCATTTGAGGCATTTTTTAAAAGATTTTGAGGTTAAAACCATCAAAATAGTTTATTTTGAAAGCCATTTCTATTGAAACTTTAATACCTGGAATACTAGGTACTTTTTCCAATCAATTGAGCCATTATTGAATGTAATACAGTAATTAAATACGTCAATAAATACAGGAATACTCCAAAGAAAGGTCAAGCAGTTGTACAAAACCTCTTGCGAAGATTAAAAACGTCCAGTATGTAAACGCGCCCTCTTGCCCTAAAAATAAAAATTAACCTATACAAAAACATCAAAGAAAAGGAGGATATAAATGTTATAGCAATAGCACTTACATAGACAGTCATATTGGTTACAATCCAAGAACAACAACAAAACTTATTTACACTGGACAATAGCATTTGCGAGCCAAGTGTGAGTCACACATGGACCGCGCAAAGGTAGCGCGATCCATCTGTGGTGCACACTTGGAAATAACAAAAAATAAGTGTTTACCTAGAAAATTTACTGGGTAAATATGAAGCGATCAAACTAAATACACCAACGCA
Organism: Styela plicata; assembly: GCA_963675895.2. Taxonomy (NCBI): domain Eukaryota; kingdom Metazoa; phylum Chordata; class Ascidiacea; order Stolidobranchia; family Styelidae; genus Styela; species Styela plicata. Next base: position 24,307,879 of record OZ023147.1, on the reverse strand, counting down.
CGCACGTACATTCTTAATTTGAAATTGCGATCCTTGAAAAATTATGTTCTGCCGGGCATGATCTTCAGATAAGCACCAGAAAAAAATTTTTTAGAGTGCACAATAATTTTTTTGTCAACATTCAAATGTGACAATTGTCCCCAGGTCTACATTGGTGGAACAAACGAAGCCTATACTCTCAGTTTTTAATCCGTGTTCAGTCTGTTTGATTCGAAAACTAATTTCTGAATTTGATATGTATAAAAAAACGTTGCTTCAATCACCTGTTTTATTTTGTTAAGTCTGAGATACAGGTGGGCCTCTATCAACTGCGTCAAGGTAGTATCCCGTAGTTTCCAAAACCATGCTTCTCTGCTTCGAATTGGAGTAAAATTGTGAACAGTTGTGTATTTTGAACCGAATGCTAAATAATTATTGATTCGCATAATTGTTTCGAATCGGGTCGCATCAATAATTCCGTGTAATAACAATTATCTCCTTTTTTAGTATTACAAATTGCCCCATTGTGAGAATCAAAAATTCATAGTATATTGTACATTTTCAATTCATACCCAGAGCAACAGTTTTCATATTTTAACGACAAAATATATCAAATTTGACCAAAATCGATTGGATTTTCTCGTTAAAAAAACGAAAATTCTAGTTCATTTAGCAAGTTTTTGTTCCTATATGAACGATTCACTATTGATTCGAATAAATTGTGCCTCGAATCGATTCGAATCACCGAATCGAATTGCCCAGCCCTATGTACGCATTGTTCTTGTTAGTCACGTTATATTTCACTTCATGGCAAACGACGCAGTAATATAGTTAATTATCGCAATATATGCGATAGCCAGGAAGAAAGATAGTTGCACGTTGAAGATCGTAACCTTCATCAAAGCAGTTTGCGGAAAGCTGAAGCATTAGGAAATAGAATGAAGATATCCAAGTCAAAATATTTAACATGAACATGTTTTCCCAAGTATGGGTCACTGATGGAACGAGCCGTCAAAGCGCGGTCCATCTCTGGCGCATGCTTAGTAAAATGAAGTTTCTGATCATGATAGCTTTCCTATAAGTTTAGAAAACGAGCACAACTGGTGGACAATCGGGAAAAATTACCTCTATTCATCCATGTTCTCAGCAAAGCAACAGGGGCTCAGTCACAACAAAAAAATTCGCAAAAAAATCCACTTCCGAAGATCATTAAACTGAATAAACCACGAGCAAACAAAACAAAAATGGACAATGGCAAAATATAAACCGAAACTATTATTATTTTCTGTTATCATTCGTACCCAGTATACCATCGTATTAAATATTCTACACGGACGCGACGCACCCACGCTTTGTTCGCATGCATCGTCGCACGTTATTTTCTTTACAAACTTTTGTAGTAAGACACCTAGGGTAAAAAAAAGTGATAAAAGTTTTTTATCACCGCGAACAAAAAAATAATTCGTTGAGTAAACACAACCAATGGAATTCCCATTCTAATGATGCCAAAAGAAAATTTGGTCTACAGTGGGCGCTTCAAGTGCAAAATTTTACTGCAAATGACACGGTAAAAATGTGTTTTTGATATTCAGCGTTGACCTGTTGGCAGCCTCACAGCCTTGCTGTATCATCATGCAGGGGGGAGGATAAAAATGAAATCCTATCCTGTCCTAATTTCAGAATTCAGATCAGAATTCAAACTTGACAAAAATCGATCGTATTTGTTGTTAAAAATGAAACTTCTAATTCATTCAAAAGTTTTTGTTCCAGTGAACGATTCGCGACGGATTCGAAGCAATTGAGCTTCGAAGCGATTCGAATTGCCGAATCGCATTGTCCAGCCCTACCTGCAGTAGATCAATGACCAATATTTAAGAAATCAAATTTACATCATTCTTCCAGTATATATTACCCAACATTTTATTTACTTCTCAAACCGATTCTTCTCCTCTTCTGTATCGGACTATTTCGAATTATATTTTTTTTTGGTATTTATACTATATTCTATTTTTTTATTTTTGCCAAGAATTGAAATAAAAAATATATTAAATAATACATATGTTGGGTTATATGGTTGCAAACCGTTGAAGAATAAATTTAATTTCCAGATAGTTAGAACCCATGAACCAAATGGCTAGATGAAACAATATCACAAGTATCACTTGTTTCAAACTAATGACAGGACATGCGAGTATGGAAAAAGAGGAATCATGTTTCGTTAACCCGCACTTAATCGAATCAACACAGTTTATATTTGCCATTACGATGGCGACCAGTTTATAAAAGCACGGTACACGCATTACAGTTTGTTTTCGAACGATTTTTTTCTCAGTCGCGAGCTAAAAGTATGAGAGATTCCTAATTTAACAGCAGTTTTGATAGCCGTACTAAGCGCAGCGTAAAAGAGATATTAATTTTAACAGCAGATTATTATTATTTTCATAATTTTAATGGCGGATATTTTACGTTTTGGGGTATTTTCACTTATTATCCATCCCGAAGTATGGACTGGGCAAAGCCAAAACATTTGGAATTCGAATCTGATTCGGACAATTTTCTTGAAACTGATCAAATCAACAATCCATCATATGGGAGCCAATTGATCTAAAGACGCGAACATTGAGGGCCCAAACTATATTCTGATATTTTACTGAAAGAAGATTGGTGAATTGTAGAAGCGCAATATTTCTAGCCTTGAGCAGCACAGCATATGTCAGCTAGACGCAAATTCTTCAATTTCAAGGACCGCCGATATCAATAAACTCCCATAGGCAGTTAGGATTCAAAGCTATAAACTCTAAAAAAAAAAAATTTCAGCATGAAATTCAGTGACTTTCACGAAGTAAAAATATATTTTAAAATTAAGTCAGTTTTCTTGCTACAAAGGCTTGCTTGACATCTCATGTCTCAAACCACTGATGGAATACTAGATTGATCCAATTATAGATGAATTCAGGTTTTCTGCTTGTGTTTTAGCTCCCTGTCGAAGGGCTAATACCCAACGATGTTAGACCCATATTTTAGTAGTTATTGTTTGGCAATGTGTGTTTTAGCTCCCGCGTAGTGTCCTGCTTTCCGACGCTCTGATGGAAGATAATAATCAAACCACTGAACAATCGCCTCACAACCGACTGTTTAATCCCACACTATACTGGCTGTGGATTGCACTTCATCGATTGCGCGATGATTATGGCGTGCAGTACTTAACTTTAAACAATGCCTCACAACACTTTTTCGGTGTAAGGAACCCAAATATTTTTTTTCACATTTTGAAATGTCAGACAATAGTAATAAGGAATTTACACAGTAGGCTTGTAGGAATATTATTTATTGAATCTTTGTAGTAAACCTACCAGATATGCAAAAATCTGACAATTCAAATAAAAAAAAGGGGAAAATCGGGACATCACTGACCCTTACAGGCGATGTCAACTATGCTAAAATATAGAAAACTCTCACTCCGTGCTCTTAAGAGATATTTACACTTCGATACGCTTAGGTATGAATAGCACTCTTCCCCCTCTAAAAATAGCACAATGTGAAAAGATACAAATTATAAATAGTGCACCCAGAAACGCTCGCAAATTGATAAAAAAGGGAACTCAAATAGCAATTTTTTTTTAAAGTACGTTGCTTGATAGCGCTATCCATCAGTTTTTTTTAATCAGAATTGTTATTTGTAAGTATTTTGCCATTTTTATTATATTTCGAGGGAGTGCTTTAACATGAAATTATGAAAATTTTCCACAGGCAAATAGTAAACAGAACTATGACATCCGGATAAGAAGTATTCCATAAAGATAAAATGAATCGACAATAGCCTTCGATCGCCGCGATATTTCTTTTTCAGAGTTTCTTACCGAAAGTGTTATAAACAGACATTTTTACTGCTGTAATTGTCGCCAAATGACCGTGAAATCTTTCTCATACTCCCTCGACGTGTGTTAAGTCAGTTTAACATTTTTTTCTTCGGTGAATGTCGGAGATCTTCCGATCATACTGGATATTTCCGGATTGTGCCGCTAGGGTGCGATCGACTCATACAGTGCGTAAAACACCCCAATAAATAAGGCAACAACAATTTTAACATATTGACAGCATAACGTACAAACTAGAATTTTGTATTAATGCGTGTCTGAATGAATGTATTAAATAAATAGACAAAATGTGGAGAAATTGCATCTTGGATAGTGTTTGAATCATCTACATTTCTAAGCATTAGAAAAAATTATGGTATGAATAAATCCACCCTGAGACAAATAGTGAAGTTGTAATTTAAAAAAAAGCTTGTCACGTTAAAATCGTCACAATAAGTTGTATTGTTGCTATTTGGCTACCTGGAGTAAGTCCATGTGGAAAGCGCAATTCGGTGATTCGAAGCACAAATTATTCGAATCAGTCGAACACTGACCATAAGAACAGTAATTTTTAAAACAAAGGCACACACTTCCCATTTTTCGAAAAATACAAGCAAGAAAAATTTCATTATTTTGATGATAGGGTAAGTACCAATGGTAAAAACGAGAATATTTATGAAGAATTTCAGATTCGAAAAAAAAATAATTTGGATTAGTTAGGAAAAAGTCCCGATTTTACAACAGATTATATACAGTGGTAAAATGTACAATATCAAAGGAACAGTTAAATAGTAAATAATCGTAACAAGAATTATTGCAAAATGTTTATAATAAACAAAATTCAAAAACAAAATATTTTGTTAAAAAAATAATTGATAAAAAATATTTTCCAAATTTTTCACATTGACGGAACAATAAGACCAAAGTTATAATGCACAACATTTTGTCTACATTCTATTGAAATTAATCCATTAATCAAATTAAAATATTAAATATTTTATTATTAAATATTATTAATATTAAAATATTAATATTTTTCCTCTCACTCAAAAAAATTTCGTTCAACCATGTTTTGTTAAGTATGAGTCAATGATAAATCGTGCCGACGTGGCACAGTACATCTGTGACTCATGATTGATGAAATTAATTTTGATAGAGGATTTGACTTATTTTCAAAATTTTAAAAAATTGTCAATAAGTCGCTATGCATATCTAGATATTTTCGTGAAAAAAAATTGAGAAAAATTAAAATTATATTTTGTAAAATTAGAATAATCCTGATAGCGGTACATCACATGCGTGTTTTAGTCCCCAAGAGTAAAGATTGTTTAATTCGTGCATATAAAATCTTTGATTAAACATATTACATTATTTTAAAGTTGCAAAATGAAAAATAAAATCATGAAGAACTGCATGATAAAATTGAAGCGCATTTGCATATATAAAAATATTACTATTCCAAAGTTTGATTGTCTTAAAATACTTCCAGAGTAATGTTAAGATTTTTCATTTGCTCATTTTAGGAAACTAGATTTCTGTTTTGTTGTTACTAAGTTGAGTAATTTCACCTGTTGTATGAAAGAGATGTATAATAATTTTTTCATGAGCTTTAAAATTTTCAGTTAATACCTAATTTAAGAATATTTTGTTCCGTCTGATCGCACAAGGTAAAAATGCAGTATACGAAATGCCCATGTGTCAATTTTAGCACGATGGATATCATCGAATCCTTACAATCTATTAAAGTATTTTAAAGCAGCGTCGAGGAGAAGTCCATTGCATGCTCAACGAAATAAAAATTCGTATGATACGCTTTGAAGAACAATCATGAAATGTAATCTAAATAATTCAGTAATAATTGCACTTTGACTATGTTTACTCCAAGACCATGGTGAGCACCATCATAGCTATGCACACCGGATGTAACTTTTGAAAAATCCAATACCGGAATATTATGTGCATCGCAGTAAACTTTCATTTCTTGTGAAAATTTTCCACATACAACGTTTCCATTTTGAGCATGATATGCCATCGGTTTCAATAAACCGTTCGTATCCGGGTACATAAACACATAAACACATAAACATGTGCGGCCATCGTTTTACTTTTTTAAACTTTTTGCCAGTACCATTTACGTTGCCAGATTTTTGATAATATTTTTCCAAATAGTCTATTGCGGGATGAAGAAATTTTTGAATGGTCGTTTGTGATTTACAGCCATCATGTCCGCCTAAACCGAGCAGTATGACAGTGCCCTTTTTGTCAGTTAAACTTTTGACTAATTCCAAAAACTGATTAGCAAATCCATTGTTGTAAAACGAAGAAATAACAACTGACGGAGTTCGTTCCCCACAGAACTGAGTTTCATTTACTAATTTATTTAGTAAATATCCCCCATCCGTCCTGCACTCGGTCCAATAAAACTGATCGAGCCCGACACAAAGTTCTTTAAATTTTTGATCGTATTTTTTCAATAGAAAACCGTATGTAGGATCCGACCGTAAGGTCAAAACAAAACCTCTAGACATCTTTCGTACAAATGAATCTCCTACAAAATGGATTTGACTGAAGCGGTTGACAACGTCACAAGATTGTACGGAAGTGTAGTTCCGTTGTCGACACGAAGAATCAAACGGGATCCAGTCACTGATTTCAGCATGATAAACCTTTCGCAAATCAGCACATCTATAATTATGCAAAAGGTAAAAACAATGAGATAAAATAAGTCAATATTACATCTGATAAATGTGAGTTTTCGAATTTTGCAAGATTTCGTAAGTTTTATGCATTTCAAGAATGTTCCTGATGTTGCGTCGCGTATGTGAAGTTCTATCTTGTCGGATCTTGAAAGCAAATCTTTTAGAATTTTTCGGCTATTTGGTGATTTTTTTGTAATACGTTATTGCCAAATTTTTTGTGTCTGGTTGATAAATCAATGCACAGCAATTTTGTTCTTATTACTTTGTGCTCAGCCTTAAACAACTAATGTGCGTTTCTGGTTTTGTAACCTAATATAGCATATTAAAACAGTTGAGAATGGGTTTTCTAATCAAATACAATCCTATTCGAAAATATTTGATTCGTCATTATGTTCTACAGATTCGATTCGTAAAAAATTCGAAGCTTGCATATCTGAACAATAACTTTCAGAAAATCCTATTTTGTGATGCATGAGTCACTGATGGTCAGCAACTTGGCGACGCGATCCAACAGAGACCTATGCTTAACATAGAATAAATTGACGTCTTTTACGGAGATAGCTATGAAAATAGATGTTTATATATGGAAAAGTTGAAACGCCACAATACAAAGAAAGGTAAACATTTGTTCGCCCTAGTAAAAGCATTGTGTATCGACGAGTTTTACAATTCACCATTGTTGCCCACAGTCGACCAGTAATATTGAGTGTTTGTCATTAGGGTATACATATAATACGGTTTTTGATCGATCAAGCCAATCATCAGATATTTTCTTCCAAACACGTTTTAGTAAGTATGAGTCACAGTTGAATCGTGACGATTTTTTCTGACTAGAATTTTTCGATAGCCACTCGGAGTGTATCCCCTGACCGAGGCCCTGTTCCAGAAGCCACTTATAGACAGACAGGTTTGAAGTCATTGGAAATATATGACTGTTCTGGTTCGGCTTAGCCTACACCCTGGGTTGTGGGATGAGCATGGATTACGAGTCTTCAACCTTCGATACCAAAGTGATAACCCACACTGCCATCGCCCTACAAAATATTTTTGATAAAACCGAAATGCCATAATACAAAGAAAGAAAACTATATAAATATTTGTATTCCCCAATATAAGAATATTGCACGCCAAAGACTTTTGAAATTTCCCTTTTTTAACAGCAGCGGACCGATAATGTCTATTGCAAATAACCAATCTGAAATCATTTTGGTCAAGTATGAGTTACTGATGAACTGCGTCGCCAATTAATCTAGGTATAATAAGTAAATTATTTCAATATCAAAGCAGGTAGAGTATTAAATATCTCAAAATAAACTAAACACAGAAATATTTATCTGATTTACCTGGTTTATAACCAAAGCAATACTTAGTTTTAGACATGAAACTAGGTTATCTAGTAATACTTTACCTAGTTTGGATAAGAATCAGGGTTGCCATCACTAGATTAAACCTTTACTCGTGTACAAGCTTTACCCGATTGAAAGTTTTGAATTCATTGGAAGAATTGAAGTGAGAAGCTACAAACTTACTTTGGACAATCACAGTTACTTCCACAATTCCCATCATATACATCACTACAACAAGGCTGTTCACTTTTGGCATCACACCAACTTCCAGCAGGAGCAGCCCAGGCGTTTCCTTTCGGTTTTGCTTGTACACTAGATATATAAAATATACATATATAAAACACATATTTATATAAATGTAAGGTAGCGGATTATATTGTACTGGGTCAATTATACATTTCAGTGCTAAAAATTCAGCCGGTCACGATATGGTAGCTCCCCAGCTCTCTTTAAATATGCCATTCGGTCTCAACCAGTAATTTAATTTTATCAAGCATGAGCCATAGATAGACCGCACCTTTGCGTTGCGGTCCATCATTGACCCATACTTGATTTAAATGCTTGGAAAATTTCCGACTGGAAATGCATGTCTGTGTTTATACTAGTACGTCACTTGTATTCGATGAAGATATGACTAAATAACTCAGGCTTGACAAGAAATATTTAACAAAATTTCCCTTTCTGACCACAGATCAAATAGAAATAACTTTTTACTTTTTGAATCCACATTTTCCGTCGTCCCTCCACAATCGTGTATGTATTCCACGTTTTATTCGAAATTCAGTCAAATGTTTATCCAGTTCTTCTTCTTGCTTCACCAATTCTTTTATATTCAATGTCATTTTCATTGAGTTTAAAAAATCTTTTTCTCCCAACGACCGTTTGTCAGATTGTGTAGAATATTTTCACAAAAAGGATTGCGTTGTATTTCACTAACAAACGTTAAAACTATCGATCGCCAGAATTTTGAAAGTTGATCCACGATTTTAATATCTTGTCGACTAGAGTATATCATGATGAGGACAATGCACACAATAGCAAAGCTAGCGAGGACTTTCGTGCGAAAAGACATCTTAACTATTTTGTATCTTCCGTCTAGTCCTTAACAATAATACAGATTAATCAATATTTCTTTGTCATAATTAATTCTTTCTATAAGTAAAAAAAAAGAATTAGTGGTGAAATTATTCTACAAAAAGCAAACTTCCTGTGAGGTTAACTGAGCATGAGAAAAACACCATGGGATAGCTATTATGATCATAGCAATAAGTCCAGTAGGTAGAGATAGCAATTCGAATCGATTAATTCGAAACAATCGTGACTCGTTCATAGGCAAAAAGTTTTTAAGTGAAAATTTCTAACGACGAAAAGCAATCGATTTTGATTAAATTTGACTAAAATCGATTATATTTCGTCGTTAAATATAAAATCGTTTCGCTTAGTGTAAATTGAAAATAAACTACCAACTATAAATATTTTTTTATTTTCACAATGGGGAAAATTTACAATAGTAAAAATGGGATATTCGTTATTTACAAAGAAGTAGTGATTCGATTCGATTCAAAAAAATTATATGAATCATATTCGAATTCTATAGAATCGGTTTTACCTAGCCCTAATTATAGGTACCGTCTTTTTAGTACAGTCCTATATATTACCTGTTTGTCGTAAGAGGCAACTGAAAGAAAACAAAGTAGTAAATATTTAAATTATTGCCCAGGACAGATATCACTCACTGCACTCACTGACTTTTGTAGTAGCTATTTGCCATGAGTGTATAACAAACTATTGAAATCATAAAAAAACACTGAATTTTTGAATTTCTGAAAAATCTTGTATATATGAGATAATTTATATGAGATTTCTAAAGTTTTGTACAAAAAATTTATTTCAGAAATTAGTCAGTAATTTTATCACAACAATTCCCCCGAAAATTATAAACTCGATACCTTCAAAAGTTATGTCACGACAAAAAATGGGAATTGAATATTCTTCCTATATTACTTGATATTTTTTCAATATTATCTCGTGTGACAGGGTGATTTTTAGTCAATCCACTAATAAACAGCGAATAATCCAACTAAATATTCATGTGTGTGTTGAAATACCATAATATAGATCTTCGCTGTATCTGATCTGCCTACTAAAATGGTCTCAGTTAACAAAAGTGAACATCCATATTTAAGGGGCAGATGTTAGATCCTGGTTCTTATTGTCAGGCACTACGACCTCTGAACCTGAATAGCCGTAGTCATTGGGCCGACCTCTAACAATATGTGGTCACTCCAACATAAATTTGTGCTAATCATGGTGGAAGGAGTGCCTAAAAGCAATGAACTAACGACAAACTTATATCGCCAAGAGCCAGTTATTGTAAGCAACAAAATGTAGTAACAGTAACTGAAAATATATAAGCGGTGTCTACTCCTATGTCCTATTTTCTTTAAAGCAGAACGTGGTCAATCAATTAAACTGGATTGATAGTTAGGTACCTGTAGTAAATTTATCAAAGAAATTTAGAGGGAAATTTGTATTTCCTCA